>OX632367.1:10685453-10924518 GCA_951751655.1 Ophion costatus
GCAAAGGATCGCAAGGCAGCCCGTTTGCACGAAGTTTCGCGGTTGGAGACTCTCCGGGGATGTTAGACGGGGGTTGAAAGGATCTTGCGGTGAGGGTGCCGGTGAAAAAAAAAAAATTCAAGCTACGAGGGATAAAAGACGCGGAGGACGAAGGGAATGGCCGGAAACGTTTAACTCTGCGTGACTCACCTTGTAGCCAGGTCACGGTGCACGAAATTCAAGTTCTCGAGGTAACGCATACCCGAGGCTATCTGGGCTGCCATGTAGATCAGGCAGTTGAAGCTGCGAACCAATTCAGAAAGGCAAAGTCTTGACTGACTGACTCATCATCGATCAGCCTAAACTGATACATTTAGAAACGTGACGTTTTCAGGGCATTTTGACGTCATTATGCAGGCACCATTTAGGAAAGAATTTTTCGAAACTCAACCCTTAAGGACAGAAAAGGGGCGGCAAAGTTTGTGTGGAATGTTAACAAATCCGGTCGGATTTACTTGAAATTTGTTATTAATGCTGTTCAACACAATTCTACGTGTTCCTTAAGGGGCTATACCAGTGTGACAGTTTAAAAAAATCGATTGTTTGCCTTTTTCGATAGTTTATACTTTCAAGAACAACCTGTAAAAATATCAAGGCCCTGGCTCTAATACTCCCCGAACGGCAGCCTTCTAAAGAGCAACCGCTCGTAGGTATAATATCGATACTTAAAACTTTACACGAGTTTTTTTCGAAATTAGATTTTTCAAATATGCTGACATTGTAACTCAAAGAGCAATTATCCGATTGACTTGAAATTTGAACTGAGTACTCTTGAATATATTTACTCTACAATGACGGAGGATATTTTTGATTGGATGAAAATTGATGATTTGGCATTGAAAAAAACGACCATTTTATAGGCAAGAAAACAGACTTTTTATTTATAACTACGCCATTTTGATATTTTTTGAAAATCCCACGTCATTGTACGGGAAATACCTTCCAGTTGAACATTTTTTCTTTTTTTGGTTTCAGCTACTCGATCGGTCGGAATCATGTCAGCAATGGAGGAACTTTTTTTTTTGTCGCCTCCGAAGGCAGCGCATAAGTCTCTTGGATCTCAATATTTTTCTATGAAAAAATTATATGATATAGGTCAAATATAGCCAAATATATTCTTAATTCTCCGAAACATTTAATCGAGTACTTTCCTTCCAAAAAGCTCCTGAAAATCACCCAAGTTCTCAGCGTTCACACTGGTATAGCCTCTTAACGAAACATTTCAAGAGCACATTTCATCAAGGATCATTGAACGCAAATCTACGCTAGTTTTTATATATTTGATAACGGGGCGAAAAGGTCTTACCTCAGTGTCTTGACGCCGATCGGCATCGAGTGAGCGTCCTCGGCAGTGATATGGGTCTTCAAAAATTGACAGAGATCACCGTGCTCGAGATACTCCATGACGACGCAGTAGGGCTCCTCGCGACAGCAAACTCCGAGCACTCTGGCGATGTTGCGATCTTCAAGGGCCGCCAGAATTCTGACGTCTCGTTGAAAGTCCAACCTAATCGTTGCAGCCAAGAAATACAATTACATTGAACTGCCACAACCTGAGATCCAATGACCTAATACGAGTACGAGTCCCTAGCTTTTGCATCCCCTTTCATTGACGTTCAACCAATTTACAACCATTGATCGTGGAAAAATCGGCGTGGCCGATTCAGGTGCTATCGGAAGAAAGACCGGAAGAGGGAAAAAGACCACACGAAGATTTATGTCGATTATTCAATCGGTTTCATTTTCTCTCGATTCTTCTCTGTCTTTTTGCCACCTGAATATTCAAAGTACGAGAGGGTGATTTGTTATTCATTGAAAATTTTGTCGGGTGCTCGGTCGTCCTCTCGTCCCTGGTGTACAGTGTAACGAAACATTGGAATTGGTAGTCGTAGAATTCTCGGTCTCTTTTATTGGGTAATTCGACTCGCGAGATCGGGACCAATTTCGCGTTTTCCATTTAGCTCTTTTCTTCTACATGCTACCCTTGGCTTATAGCGATCGAAGGGTTTAGAAGTGGACGTCTGTTCGCCTTTGGTTTTCTTTTTCTTTCTCTCTCTCGCTCATCCACTTGCCGGCTGCCCTTCCGTCTTTTTTTTACGTACATCTCCGTGTATGTATTATAGTACGGATTCTACGTTTCTGCTGGCTCCGCCACCCTTATACAATCTTCCCTATTGGACTCTACTTACGATCGACTGCGGGTAATGGCACTCTCGCGTGATAGCTTAATGCCGTTGTTAACAAAACTACGGCTCTATCGATTTGCCATAAAAGGTGAAATCTTGGCGGTATTATAGTCCTGGTGGGAAGATCCTTGGCCGAGGATATCCGCGTGGCCGTGACTGCTAATATAATATCGGCACGTTGCCGATTTTACTACCGGGATTCGCTCTAGCTTCCTATGGGCCTCGACATAGCTATGAGGATCACCAAACGCGAAGCGGTGCAGCTTGCGTGTTCACCCTCGTCGTTCGAGTCGTTCCTTTGCGTCGGGTCTAAATGCTCGGAATTATATACTGCTCGGAATTGCACATTGGTGATCGCACAAATATTTCACCTCCGACGCTTATACGCCGCTCGTCACTTTACTTTTTTTTTCCACCATGCAGAATTGCCAATTTAAGGGAAAATCTCAATTAGTTCAGAAGTTATCAGCGTTTAAACTTCTCCAAAACTTCCCAATTTATTATTTTTGGAAAATTATAACACGTAAAAGAGAAGAGATAAAAATACAAAAATTGATGTGGATATACCTTTCTTGGGGTACAATTTTACCAAAAAATCCGGTTAATAAAAAATAGTCGGGGTGACGGGCTAGGTGACATGGCATGGAATGCCTCATATGCATATTAATATTTATTCCTTGTCATAAATTAAAAAAAAATATTTTGGTACATTAATGTTTTATTTTTATGTATAATTAACAAATTCGTATACAACGGAATTTCGAGAATTCCTGTCGCTTATTTCTGGTTCAGTCCGCACCGGCGAGCCGGAGAGCTGTCAGGCGAAAAACATAATATATTGCATTCATAGTATTGGTGTAAATCGGTTTTTTCAATTTTACGGCTAAACTATTGGAGATAGAGAAAACAATCGTATACACCTACGAGGTAAAATCTTCCATTCTACAACTTTTGTTCGAAACTTTTTTGTGATTTCCTCCTCGTTCTCGAAATAATGCATATTTTTCGATTTTTAACCGTTTTCTTCACTGTTAATACGTAGAATTCGTAGAAATCCGGATTTCCCGGGTCGATTAACATAGGAATACATGTTTCACTGAGAGGTCGCAAAAATTTTCGACTTTCACCACTTTTGACTGGACTATCGAGGCAACAGAGGCTGTCGTCGAAGTCGCGCACACCGTTCCGTATCTCCCGGTCATTGTATGCAAATCTATTCGGCGCTGGGTGCCCGTTTCCTCGAAAGAAATTCAACGAGGCCTTTTTCTGATGTCTCGCTCGATAATGGAAGCTCGCGGCTCTCGGCATGCATACGCGCTCGAATAATCCACCGGGTTACAGTCATATATGTATACCTACGTATCGCTGCGTCGAGAGTAACCTTGCACGTTGGCAATTCGGACGCGGCGGGCGTCTGTTGCTGAAACTTCTTATATGCATCCTGTGCTTCTCGTTGCTTCTGGCAGGATTCTTTGGTCCGTGCTATCGCGCCTTTTCGTCTCTCGCCTCTCCTATCAAACCCTCTTACTCTCGCTCTCTTGTTGGCGCAATGAGAAAACGAGGATTTCACCAACGAACTCAAAGAGGACGGGTCTGTTGAACGGGAGAGAGAGGGAAAGAGAGAGAGAGAGAGAGAGAGAGAGAGAGCGAGAGATTGGGTGCATCAAAGTTTCTTACGCTGCTGCCTCAAAGGCCTACTCTTAAATTTGTTTGATAAGAAAACAAGCTGGTATCGGATCGTCAAAGTTTCCACTTTGGCTGGATCCTGCCTGGTAGAGAAAACAACGCCGGGATATTTGATATCAAGATGACGAGACCCTCAACACGGGTAAAATGGCGTATGCGTTGCTAGCTCCAAAATTTGAGATCGCTAGTCTCAGGTTTCCAGCCCGGAAGATAGGAGCATTTCTACAATATTTTACGGATGCCCAGTTGATAAAACAACATTTTTTGTTGTCGCTTTTTCTCAAAGTATGTTCATGAAAAAGTGATAGAATTTTCAAGGTAAAATTTTGAAAAGTGCCCAATTTACAGTCGATTTAGCGAGAGCAGGTAGTGCAACGAATTACGTATACTAAAACTTTCAACCGCGTTTTTGTCGAAACTTTTCTCGACCTGATCGGAATCATAACTCTAGCTGGACAATTTAAAAAACTAACATTTCCATATTTGCAGCGATCGTCGTTCGTAGCCGTTTTTTACGGAAATTTAGTATTTTCTAAGCCACCGAATATATATAAAAATTCAACGAAAATTAGACCTTTTTTGAACACCTGCCATTTTGTAAATTTGTTTTTCCGAAAAACGGCTGTGTATAACGAGAATTACATTTATATAGATTATGAGGCTTTGTTATTTTTATTTTTGACAGCAACAATTTTTAAGTTATCGACGATCGACCAATGGACGACTGTTGTTTGAGGGTAGCTTTGATGCTGAGGTGGCCGCGGTCAATGAGCACTCTGTATCAATCGAGGATTGGGGATGAGAGCACTAGAGTCAGACGCGCCAATGCATCATCGCCCAAGGCTGCCAAAATCAGATACACAAGCGATTCGACGATTTGCCACTGAGATCGATGCTTCGATAGGCCCCGAATGCCCGGCTCGGCTTCTCGTTTCGTCTGAACTGATCCGTCGAAAACTCGATTCACGTCTGGCCTTTAACTCTGTAGCTTTGGATATACACACGGGGATCGGCTGGCTCGGACAGCCGATAGGATGGAACGCTCTGCGCGGATTCGTTTTGCATATATGCAAGTGGTCAAACCTCGACTAACGATATAGACCAAGAGAGAGAGAGACAGAGAGAGGGAGAGAGAGAGAGAGAGAGAGAGAGGGAGCGAAGGGGGGGGGATTGGTTGGACATCCGAACTAAATTACTGCGAGCATCAAAGTCGAGGTTGAGCCTCACGCACGATTCGTCATAATTCACGCGCGGGCATTTTGATGCCACATCATTCAGGTCCGCTCTTGATGACTTGACCAAAACGGGGTCTTTGAACCACATAAATTTATCTTTGGTCCTGCATATTCTGCCCGTACGAATGACACGTAAATGAACTACAAAAACCGAGATCTCTTGATAATCCTCCCTCCGAGCACTGGATCATTTCATGCAAAACCTAAATGCGTTTTATTTTTATTTCGGACGATTTGTTTCCGAGCAGCCGTCGCTACCGCGGAGGACTTTTTCTAAACAGCTGTCTGCACAATTATAAATATTTTTCAATACGAAAATTGTCAAATATACTTAAAACTATAATTTACAATGTAAAAGAAACTACAAACCTGTACATGTTTTAAAAACAAAAAAATCTCTATTATTTCGAGCCAGGAGCTAAGTATACTCGTTAAGGAGGTACGATCATTACTACGAATCCAACTTTTGGATTTGAAATTTTTATATGATTTTGACGAATACTTTATGCGCCTATTGGCAAAATTTGAGCTATTTTAAGCGTTTAGTTTTTTTCGCAATAAAATTGCAAAGTCGAGCACTTTCAGTTACCGAAGCACGTCGTCTTATGGAGACGGTCAACCGGAAGTGCAGTGATCGTGGTTTTTCTGCTCACGCATCCAACTAAACCCGTTGGAAAATTGAAATTCGATAGATTAGATATAATAGATATTGTAAAAAATAAGAAAATCAATCTTCACCGTGTAGTTAAAGCGATACATTACAAGAAAGTTTCAATTTCCGGTTGAAAATGGCCAGAGCGACGAAATAGCAGCCACAGACTTTGTTTTGAAATTAATTTGAATAGAAGCCACCGCAAAATATGCAAACAACAATTTATGGAGTTTTATCATTTATCACGTATCAATAATATGTATAATTATATTTTGCCTATCGTGTTAATTTCGCTGAGGTAATTCAAGCCTATTTTAATAGGTTTTCGGCTGACTTTTTTGGTCTTTTTACTCTGTTTTTATGGTGGATATGTTGATATTATTATTATGAAGATTACTACCGAGTCGTTGACAGTCTAATTTTTCAGTTTTTATTTGTTCACGTGCAATAAATTCATAATTTACCACAGCATTCGGCACACCATAATCGATCATACGCATAATCAACATAAGTAAACTTCAATCAGAGCAGCTGTGGGTGAAATAATTTTAGACTCTTTTTTGGTCCCGTGCAAGTGATCGTACCTCCTTAAAACGGATAAATCATGATCTCAAGTTTCGAACTTTTGTCATCTTCACCTTCATGCGAAATTCTGTGACCAATAGTCGATCGAGCAGGGTCTCGGCGGCGCTGCTTTGCTATTCCATTAGCATGCACAGCACGCCGATTGATCGTACACGGTGTGCGGGTATTGCGCAATGCAAACAGCAAATCGTGGTGGGTGTACCATATAGGACGGTTAATGGCAACAAAAAGAGATGCAAATCGCCTCCAACTACATTATATTCCATTCCGTATAGTACACACAATGTTGCTTTTTTTTTCCTTCCCTCTTTCGTTATTAGGTATACATGTGTATATGGATATACTCACTTTTCCTTCTCGGTTGCTTCAGGCAGTAAAAACTTGACGGCAACGAGCCTCTTGCCGAGGGTGGTCGTCGTTCCATACTCCGGAATCCCTTCGGCTTCCGCCACGTATACCTTTATTAGCATAATTTGTTTTCCTTAGAAATCGTTCGCAGATAAGATCCTCTCCTTCTCCATCTACTTTTCCTCCAACTCGCTCTTTCCTTGTGTTTTATCCGTCGCCTTGCGTATTCCTTTCCGCGAAGGAGCTTTCGCATGCAAAGCAGCGAAACCGGGCATACCAATCCAGAGCTGAGATTCTCGCATTGCTCGCCATACTTTTTTTCCCGTTTTTTAATACACGTACACACCATGGCGGTATGAGCGAGGCAATCTCTTTCTCAATCTTATTGTCATATTTCATTCTCCCCCCCTACACCCTGTGGGCAAACAATCCGGAGGATTTGCAAGACAGGTGAATGACAAAGGAATGGTGTATTGTACGCGTCTTCTGGTTCGTCGATCCAATTTTAAGTTCTGGATATTTACGAGCGTATATATGTTTTTCTTTTGCTTTCTGGGTTGGGTGAACGTGCTGGGAATCTGGCAAATTCTCGCCATGTTTGATCGTGACCTCGACGATTAATTATATTCTCCAGTGGTGTTATGTTTATTGAGGGAAAAAAGTCGTTCAATTGAAATTCCGAGGGGGCAGAGTTTTGTAAGATTTTCTATCCTACGTCCGGATGATTTTTTTGTAATAACAAATTATGAGAAGATATTTGGTTGGAAATCGAACTTTTCTTTTTCCATTGCTTGCCGTTTTTGTAATTATCAAAATTTTCATGGAATATCCATTTCTAGCCGGTATCTTTAAGTATTTCGTTAAGGGGGGAATCGAAGATTGATCGGTAGGCCATTTAGTCACAACATTTTTGTACTCGAAACCTTAAAGTCGTTTTCCTGAAAAGCACATTTTTGGGAACTTCGAACAAGATAACTCACAAACCGTCTGAACTATCATTTTGAAATTTTGTACACTTTTGGATAACATAATTACCGTCTATGTGAACCTAAAGTTGTATCATAAAGATATTGTAAAAAACTACTTTTTCATCACCAAAACCTGTACTAAAAATCTTCTCAGTTTAGCAGCTAAAAACGACTATTTTCATGAATTTTTTGATAGGTTTATATTATAGATATTGATATAAAAGTTGTTACACTTAATAAATACACTTTCGCAACACATAAAAACTTTTTTTTATGTATTTATGTAACCCAAATAAACGTTAAATGGGTTTTTCTAGAAACAACGTTTTTTCAAGGCTTGTTGATAAAGTTTTCGAAACTACTGAATCGATCCTCACGTACTTTTAACTACATATTCTTTACAACTATAGCTAAAGCGTATATCAAGGATTTTTTTTAATTTTGATATTTACTATTTTTTTTTTCCAAAAAGCGGTGGAAAAGCACGTTTTTTTGTCTTTTCTAAAAATGTCCGCCATTTTTTTATTTTGCATATATAGAAAATCCTATGATATGTCCTATAGCCCGTAACATACTGAATCTAAGACGGTTTTGATTCCTTTATTTCGGATGATCCATCTCCGAGATTTCATCAACAGCGCCGACGTACAATTTTTTTAGGACATTTTTTTAACTACCATTTTCGTCTATGAATAGTGACGTACAAAAAACAAAAAAAAAAAACAATTTTCAATGTATTTCAAAAGTGTATTTATTAAGTGTAACAACTTTTATATCAATATCTATAATATGAGCCACCAAAAAAAAAAATTCACGTAATTAGTATTTTTCCAGCGTTTGAAGTGAGAATACCCCTTAATCAGACCCGTCGTCGCTAAAAGGGCCAAAATCCTCGCCGATTAAAAAAAAATCTTTCGTAAGAGCGTAGGATCAAAATTGTACGTATACGTGACTGGGTACGTGTGAATGGAAGGCGTGCCGATGTGGAGGACTGAAGTAGAGGATAAATTGTGTGGAAGTGCAAACCTGCGGAGTTGTGCATTTTCGTGGCATAGGATGGAAAGTGCGCGTTGGCACCAATGGTGAATGGGTGTTGATGGTGATGGTCGTGTGGAGGTAGACGGGAGTCGGTCGCGTTGCATTCACCCCCCACTCCCACCCCCACCCCCAAACCCACCCACGCCCCCCCCCTGCCGCGCGTATCATTAGCGACGGGGGTGGTGCACTGCAACCCTGGCAACCCTGCACTACTCGACGTGGGCAAAACAAAGGGGGTATTATTAGCGGCATTAGCGCATTCCCTGCAGCGTTCACCGCGCGCAGAATGCTGCCGTTGCGAGTGTTGTTGTACGGCGAAGAATGCCTCCCTTCTGTATTTCGTTAATCGACGTATTGTTGCAATCGTATACCACTACGTGCACATGTACGGTATTGGACGAAAGTACGGACCAGGCTGTAAATTTCTACTTCCTCGTGGTTTTTACGATCCAAGTTTTTCTCAACTACACGTGTGCATTTCTGCTTTGTACTTAAGGGGGAAGAAAAAAAAACAAAAAACGTTATTAAAACCGCATGTTCACCCAACGTTCGACTCGTCCTTTTTTCATCCATTTTTCCAGATGGATAAGGGTCGTTGTTAAAAGTTTAGTGACAACTACGCCCATCACGTGCATGCTGTTCACCAGCAATGCTCGAGCCAATGTGTGTTTGTACGGAGGGAAAAAAATAACAATTGGTCTGAGTCGTGTCATTTGAAATCGAGAGGTGCACGAAGCACGTGGAGCTCCGGTGGCTCGAGTGCGATAACGAAATCTCACGCGAACTGTTGGTCGACGTGAAAACGTCAATTAAACGCACGGGAAAATTATATGTTATTTTGGAAAAGATATTCTGCGTGCGAGGAAAAGAAATGTTGAGTCGTGCGGTGAGAATGGAAATTAATATTCGAGACAAACTTTATGATGGTGATGAACGAGGGTCGATAGGTGGGTAGTTCAAAACGGACATGTATAAAGGGTACCGTGTTATGAATGGATAATCCTGCAACTGTCGATAGGTCAGATCATGTCCGACTGTATGCTGGAATTTCAGTTTAGTAAAAGTCGCATGGTTTTCGAAATTTTAGGCTTTACGTTATTTTTCGAAAAGAATCATCTGCTTTTGGTTTTTCGCATGCCATTTGTACAGATGATATGAATCGACTATGACTGAGCAACTTTTTGAAGTAATTGGCGCTATTTGCGTTGTACATTTTTTTGACACCGCAGGCTATCGAAGTCGGATGTTCGAATTGGTTTGTATGAAAATTCTGCATAAGATATTTTTTCATAAAGTTTTCTTATTTTTTAAGGTTAAAAAGAAGACTTTTCTAGATAAAACAAATAACGGAGAGTATTTTTTTTAAAGCGTGGTCAAAAAAAGTTGTCATTTGTAGAAATAGCATGCGAACAACCAAAAGCAGATGATTTTTAATTCGAATAGCGTGGGACTTTTACTAAACTGAAATTCCAGCATATAGTAGGACATTATCTGATCTATTGACAGCTGCAGGATTATCCATTCATGACAGGGAACCCTGTATATATATATACGGCTACGAAAAACGAGAACTTTATTCATATAGATCGTAAAACTTTTTTATTTTTATTTTTCTGACCAGTTATCGATCGAGCCATTGGACCACATTTTTTATATAGAGGCTCAATCAATTTGTCAATTAAAAAGTGTTTTGAACAAAATTTTCCACTAAATAATTTCAATGTATGCCTAATAACATACTTTATTTTTCACATCCCAAATAAATAATTTACTGGACAACGGAAATTCGGCAAAAACGACCTTTATTCGGTCCGTCACAGTTGTGTCCTCCCTTAACAAGTTTTTAGCTTAGTTTCTTTTTTCGTCATCTCCATCCTCATTTAATATCTCAAAGTGTGCTCTCTCTTCGCGTGTGCCACGAGCGATCCTCGATGAAATTTATGGCACGTAAATTTCGAGCTGCCTGGCTGGCATGCCCACTCACGTATAGAGGGTGTCCTGTCATGAATGGATAATCCTGCAACTGTCGATAGGTCAGTTCATCTCCTATATGCTCGAATTTCAGTTTAGTAAAAGTCGCCCGGTTTTCGAGGTAAAA
This sequence comes from Ophion costatus, assembly GCA_951751655.1. NCBI lineage: Eukaryota > Metazoa > Arthropoda > Insecta > Hymenoptera > Ichneumonidae > Ophion > Ophion costatus. The sequence goes on from OX632367.1 coordinate 10,696,289, forward strand.
ATCATCTGCTTTGGTTTTTCGCATGCCATTTCCACAAATAATAACTTCTTTTCACCCGGTTTTTTTAAAGAATACTTTTGGTTGTGTTTTTTATCTAGGAAAGTCTCCTTTGTAACCTTAAATGTTAAGGCCTTAGGCCACAGTAACGGGTATAAAATCATGTGCGAATTTAACAATTTTTTTTCATATAAAAAAGTGTTTTTCTCATAAAATTAATTACACATCTATTTAGTATGAATATCAAGCTGCTAGACAATATTACAAAATGGGCGACTACTCGAAACTTCTCGAAAGAGCTTGTCACTCAATTTTTTCCTATTGGGGTGACAAATAACTTCAACAATTTTCATTCCATTTACAACAAATTTAAAATTTCTGTTCCTAATTGCATTTCGCAGAGAAGTACGTACGGAATTTCTGATTAATCAAAAACTTTTCATTTAACGAGCAGTTTATGAGCCGTTAAAGCAAAATTTTTCACTGAATATTCATTTCTTACGTTCAAATACCTACAACTTTTGTATAAAACAATATTTTTTAATTTCCGTACGTACTTCTCTAGGTATTCTAATGTAGATTGCCGAGAATTTTTGTTTTTTGTTCTAGGTAAAAAATTGTGGATGCTAAATGTAACGCCGCGGAGCGCCTAAAAAAAGATAACAAAACAAAATAGTACTATTTGGCCATTTTGTACATCGAAAAAAAAAAAAAATGTCTAACAGCTTGATATTCATACTAAATGAATGTGTAATTAATTTTATGAGTGAATCACTTTTTGACACGAAAAAAATTGTTAAATTCGTTACTGTGGCCTAAGGCCTTATGGAAACTTTATGAAAAAATGTCTTATGCAGAATTTTCATTCAAACCAATTCGAACATCTAACTTCGATAGTCTGCGAGGTAAAAACGCGAAGCAGATGATTTTTTCCAAAAAATTACATAAAACCCAAAATCTCGAAAACCGTGGGACTTTTACTAAACTGAAATTCCAGCATATAGTAGGACATGAACCGACCTATCGACACCTGCAGGGTTATCCATTCATAACAGGACACCTTGTATACTAAAAAAGGCATCAGAGACTGCCGTTGGTCGTTTTTCCCTTTATCTTTTTGCAAATATTTTTTTCCACGATATTGTTTCTATTTCTTTTCGATCTCTCGAATATAGCGATGAGCGGGCCGGTTTTGTAATTGAATTGGAAGTTGATATGGGATGGATTCTGTGTCTTACCGTTCCGAATGCCCCCTCGGCGAGTTTCGACAGCATGCGGAGACGATGCCGTGGGAAGAGGGGCACGCTCGTTTGCTCCAGGCGTCTCTTAAGGGCCGATAGCACCTCCTGTTGCGTCGGTGACTGAAACATGAAAATGCTCGCGTGTAATCGCGAATATCCACCTACTATACGTTATAATACGTCTGTTGAAAATAATGTACGATAAGGCAGCTCGATGTGAGGCACGATCGAGAATCACGCGACGTATGTGTATGAGACTCTCGAGGGAGAACGATCAGGCGCCTCTTGGGGGGTTGCACGTGGGGTGTAACGCGAGATAGACTCGATTTTCCCTCCCTTCGGACGATTCACTCGAGCTATAAATACGATTTTCTCGCAAACTGCTGAAAACGCGAAATCCCATTCAATACACCACCTCTGATTTTAAATCGTTTCTCGGCCTCTCGAGTCAGCGAGAAGGTGATCGAATGTTTGATTTTAAGGATGTTGAGTCCCTATGAAACACGTTAATGCTAATTGTTCAGTAAATAGCTTCTTAATCGTCATGACATTTTTACACGACCTCCTGAATACTTCATGTAAAAACATACCAAATTTTCAGAGTTCTATCATCATTACTTCAACCTCCTTAAGGGTTGAAATAAAAAATGATAAGAAAATTCTGAAAATTTGGTATGTTTTTGTTTGAGGTATTTAAGAGGTCGTGTTAAAATTTCACGACGATTAGGAAGCTCGTTATTAAAAAATTAACATTTTGTTAAGAACAATTTTTAAAAGAAATAAAAAAAAGTTATCAATAAACTTCGTTTTGTTTCCGTTGCTTTCAGTATATTGTAGATATTAGAAAATTGAGCGGTCAAAAAAAAAACTTATTGCAAAGTTACATCAGTTTCCGTAAAACAACATTTAATTTGTGAATGTTAATTGTTCAATAACGAGCTTCCTAATTGTCGTGAAATTTTTACACGACCTCTGAAATACTTCATACAAAAACATACCAAATTTTCAGAATTTTATCATCATTTGCGATTTGGGACTCAACGTCCTTAAGTTTTTTTCAAAGATTTTAAGCTTAGTAAGAGTAAGTAAGTCATTTTAAGTTAAGTATTTTAAGTTTTAAATTAAGTTTCTTTAAACGTTTTAAGTTAAGTAAGATTACACCTAGTCGAAATTTTCGAAAATATCGATCTTTGGTTTTCGATGGATTTTCGAAATATAACATTTTAGAAACGTTTTCTGGCAATTCCGAGTCAGTTCGTTAAAAATGTAGGGTGTTATGGGCGTTTATGGGTAGATTCCGCGAACCGGCGAACCTTAAGGGGCTACATCTACCTAGGTGGGTAGAGACATTGCATTTTCCAAAAAATTTTTTTTTACCTCGAAACACTGTTTTCAAACTCGGTGGACATGATATCTCAAGAACCACTTTATGGATTGTTTTCAAATGTATAAGAGATACAATGAAAAGCATTCAACGGTCGTTGACGATCTCACTTTTGTAAAATCGATCTTCATTTTTCAATAGTTACGTAAAAATGACGACTTTTTTCATAGATTTTCTATGCCCGAGTTTCCATGCGTCACTGCGTTGTTAAAAAATATGGATTAAGAATTCGACGATCGTCAGTGACGCGTATTTATTGTTATCTCGAATAACCCGTTTGGTTTGAAAATTCCGAATGGATCGTTTAAGGTGGAGAGTGTCCACCGAAATCCATGTCGAAAAAAATTTCATCGCCTGGCGGCGGCCATGTTTTTTGCCTGTACTCTTGGCTATTTGGCTCGGATTTGTTTCCAAGCTCAGGTGGTTTTTTATAACAGCGGTTTGCACAAACCACCTACCACATTTATAAATATCTTTTAATAATAAAATTGTAAAAGATACTCAAAACCATACTCTTCAATGTAAACAAAACAAAAAATTGAAAACCTGCACACGTTTTCCCATAAAAAGGGTCATGAAAATTCCTACATTCTCCGGCCACGAGCTAGGTGTAGTCCATTAAGAAAAAACATAAAAAAGTAAAATAACGAGGAGGAAAAAAAGACACGAAGTAAATAATGAAATGGTCACAGCCAGAAATTGCAGCTAGTACACAATAATTACGAATAATCCGTCTGTGAGACGAATGTTCGCCAATAGCTGTGCCGACTCCATCCCACGCCGAGGGGGGGGGGGGGGGGGGGGGGGGGGCACTGGAGAAAAGAAATATGTAAACGCGATTTTCATAACGAATATCATAACAGGCTTGGAAATAATATTCCCATGATATCATTAACATGTCACTATAAATTTATATTCGCCTCGGGCGAAAGGTCAGACCGCGTATTTCGTGTATTAAATCCCAACGAGACAAGAGCAAGCAGCAGCAGCAGCGCAGGTTGCTTATAAATGGCGTGGGTAGACTGGATTTCAGCAGGGGTTCTTTTCTTTGGGATCTCGATATTACGATAAACATATCGATTAGCTCCCCGGGTCTTTTGATATATAGACGTAACTAGAGGCTATTTATTGGCGAGAAAAAAGGAAAAAAGAAAACAAATTCAACAGTCGTGTCAGCCGAACTAAATACATTTCACAGGGAACGTTATCTCGCCCAGGTATATCGAAGAAATCCGAGAGGCGATAATGGGACCGTAATTAAAGACACTTTTCCGAGTGACTTAATTATGGAAATTATTAGATACTTCAAGATGATAAAGGGAGGAGTGTTTCTTGGCTTTAACGAATGAAGGCTCTCTCTCTCTCTCTCTCTCTCTCTCTCTCTCTCTCTTGATTTACTGTGCATCGATTCGTCTTTACTTCTCTCTTTGTGCGGAGACGGCTATTTATCGAAAGCCTTTTGCAATGTACACAGAAGTCCCAGTTGTTAGGAGGCACCCCCTGCTTATCCGAGCTCGCACAATTTCACGACGATGAACGAAAGGATGAGTATATCCTTTCGCAGATATACTCATCGGTCCAAACGGATACTGAAACTTAAGATCGCATGAAAAATCATGGACGTAGCCATTGATGGATTAACTTAACTACTTCTTGGGTGCACTTAACTACAAGTTAAGTCTTGGGTTAACTTAACTATAAATTAATAGTTAACTATAAATTAATAGTTAACTATAAGTTAATAGTTAACTATACGTTAATAGTTAACTATACGTTAATAGTTAACTATAAGTTAATCGTTAACTATACGTTAATAGTTAACTATAACTTAGTCGTTAACTGTAAGTTAATAGTTAACTATAAGTCAAGTATAAATTCATTACTTAATGGGTTAACTCAACTATGAGTTGTTGTCCTCACTTCGTCACAGAAAAAATCCATCAAAGATAATTGAATTCAAATAATGGACAAATTGTAATCGGTTCACCCAAACAAGCATAACAAAATTATTTAATAAAACTTGAATTGTTTTCTTTGTCGCAATTTTGTAACTTGTTAAAAAGTAGCTTTTTCGTTACGCTAATTAAATAGATATTTAAATTTGATGATTAAGTTAACTGTGGGGAAAAGGAGTACATTTGCCGGCCGATACACGACTAGAAGAATGCTGGAAGATGAACATTTACGACAAAGTAATAGATAACGCAGTTGACGCATTTTTTAAATTTATCGCCATTTTTGAAGTTTAATGATTATATATATATATCATGCAACAGCCAAAAGTAGTAATAAAACACCCTAAGTCTGAAAAAATTGAAGAAATCTTTCCTTAACAAAAAAAATCATGAAAATAAGCAATTTTTTCCTCGTTGAAAGTATCCCATCTTAATATCTGAAGTTTCAGCCGATGTCCCACGAGCGGATCGTTACCAAAAGATAGTCCAAAATGAAAAGTAAAAAAGCAGCTTCGTAAAATGAAATGATTTGGTTTGGAACGAAAAAGTGCCGTTTTCAAGTAAGAGGGCCCTGTCTTCTATCCTTCAATAGTCAAATTTGCTCGACATACGCCTCTTTCACTTTGAACCGAGGACGTATACACTCCCATACTGTATATTTCGCACTTATGGGATACGCGTACTAATCGCGGTGGCTCAAGCGGCTGAGGCAGTCTCTCAAAGTGAAATGTTTTGACTGTTTCGAGTAGAGCCGTCGGGCGTCAATCACGAACAGACCGTTGCGACGTAGACGAGTAATTTTGGTTGTGCACAGGAATTGAGGTTCTCCCTCTGGCTATTGATTATTGTTATTCGTACGTACGCCCTCCCTCGCTGCGTTTGTCGCACGTTCGATGTATATAGGCACACGATCGGTTCAATTTTTAACATGGATAATTAAGGCTCTACCCCCCTTCCCCTAGAACATGTAGATCATTGAACAATTACTTTGTAAAAGTTATAGGGTCATCCTGAATACCTAATGATTTATTTGCTTCGCAGAAGATTTGAAATAGGTGGCAAAAAAGTGCATGTAGATTACGGTGATTAAAAAAAATCGATTATTTTTTTTATTTCCAAATCTCCCGATTCAGTAGTTGTTGTAAGGAGACATAGGACACTTGTTAAAATAAGAGCCCTTAATATTAATATTTAGAGGTTCTTCATTGCGATTTTTTATTTCCTATGCTACGTGGAGAAAACTTTGCTTGCTAATTTCGAATGTTATATAACTCGCTAATGGGGAAACGTGTAACAATGCCCGAGACATCTATTAGTAGGGAATTGAATGTTCTATAATAAAGGTTTCTTATAATTTCATGATAAATCTACTGTTTGAGAAGTTATCCAAGGTCAAAGTTGAATTTATAGTACATGTCAAGATTTTTCCATTTTTCTGACGAAACTATCAGACTTACCACAAAATGTAATCGGACCTTATTTTGTGCATCATTTAATTTCCTATAGAATCATGTTATTATAATAAATAATTTCAAAATTCAAATGTTTTATAGTCAACGACCTTACAAATTCATTTTTTTCGGAAAAAAGTTGCTATTTCTATTAAATCAATTGTTATATTAATAAAACATACGAATAAAAGACAACAATTTTTATACAGTTACTTTTTGATGTTTACCGTTGATGGAAGTTGTAACACACATGAGTATTGTTTTCGTTTTATTTATCATTTTTATTAAAACAATACATTTTCAATTTCAAATATAAAAGTTGCTTAAAAAATTGATATTCATTTGAGATTCCTTTGGTACAATTTAGAAAACAATGTCTTTATACTACATATAAAAGATATTCCAATTGTTCCTTTTTCTACATTCATTTTTACCCTGCGTCGTTTATTACCCTCAGATTTCTAAAAAAAATCCACGTTTCCCTTATGACTTTCGTGATTAGACCACAGTGACATGACTTAGTAGAAAATTAAATGATTTACAAAAAAGGTTTATGACATTTTGTGATAAGTTTCATAGTTTGTTCGAAAAAGTGAAAAAAATGTTCAAATTTATATAAATTCAACTTTGACCTCGAATAACTTTTGAAGCAGTAGATTTATCATCAAACGATAATAAACCTTTTTTATAGAGCGTTTAATTTCCTACAAAATCATGGCTTAAGCATTGCCGTACGTTGACCGTTGGCGAGTTACAAAATTCAAAAGTAGCGAGCAAAGTTTTCTCCATGTGATGAGCATAAATATTAATATTAAGCGCTCCTATTGCAACAGCTGTGTTATTTCATCTGACTGCAACTACTGAATAAGGCGATTAGAAGGGGGATAAAAATAATCAATTTTTTTCAATCACCCTAATGTAGACGTAGTATAGCATAGTACGTATAGCGCGGAATTTTTACTTGGATTTGTAATGATCTTTTTTGTTCTTACAAGTTCGACAACTCGGGACAAAAATGTCTATAATTGGAGGTTGGTATAATTTGCAATAAATGCAGAGAGTAGAAGGGTACAATTAGGCACAGCAATTAATTCGTATATTGTCCCTTCGTCCATTAAAGCTTCCCTGGTGGTAAGAGTCGGAAGTAGTAAAAGCCAGAAATGATCGGACGCATTAACTGCACTCCCCATGGAGGATTAATGAAGCAACGAAGCCTCAAGCTTCGTGGAGTCGTTCGATACGACTCTTTCGTTTATCCACCCTGCTATATAGGTAAGGTAAAAGGGCGGGAAAAATATCCGATGACATAATTTTAGCAATCACTTCGTTCGGGACTCGCAAGGGGAGTGCAACTGCATCGTTGAAAATGAAAAGGGGACTAGAGAAAATGCGGTCACGCGCGAGCCTTGATGATGTTGCCACTCTGTGTATTTTCTCTTCCGCAATTAACGTTACTGCTCTTTGGGGAATCGGAGGGGTAGAAATTCCTGAAGCGTGTAATCACGATGGTATTTCGCGAGAGTGCTCCGCGAATCGCTTACGTTTCACTACGTGATTCTGTATGTGTGTGCACTGCCTTCTCGAAATCAGTATCGATAACTTTTTTTTTTGGCTCCATCAAATAGAAATTCTCCGATCAAACTGTCGAGGAGAATTCAGACAAATTGGGTAGACTTGCCTGAAGCGTGCTCCCTAGGGACTTTCGTTGTTATTTCCAATACTGTTGATGGTAACAATTGCTATACGAATAGTATTATAAGTTAATGGTTTTGTGTTCTTGTGCAAGTCGAGCTCAAAATGAATTAAATTATCACGCAGGCATATCGCACGCACAATTTTTTTATGCATTTAAAAGGTGCGATTTATCGATATCTTTCTTGAAGGGGCCGGCAGAATCTTGCAATTTTTTTAATACAATTTTTTTGTTGGATTTTTTTTAAAGTCTAGAGTCTTGACTCTAATTTCCGATCTTTTTACTTTACTCCAGTTCCGGCGATAGCCTCGGGTCTACTTGTTTCACACATGAATAATAATCCAACTGTTTTTACACACGAATGTTTTCCGATCGGTGCAACGTCGATTCAACACGTTATTTTTATTCGATGAAATTCCGCCGGTGTGTAAAAATATCAATAAATGTGGTAAGAATTCAAAGATGCGGTGTTTCAATGGTCCATCAAAAAAAAAAAATTCCCCGAAGGGAAAGCATAGCTGTCACACGGGACGACCCCCTTAAGGCAAGAAAAACGCTCGCCAGAGTACATGAACCAGGACTTCCACTCCAACTTCTCAAATGCCCCGGCCTGTTTATTATTCCCCGTGCACCGGAAACGCGGTACTAATGTTTGAAACAAATTCTTCCATTTGTCCATTCGATACGCGTTGTATAATCTGCGAGAGTGTTCTATTTGAGGAGGCATGAATGGAGAGCATGTTGGGTACGTGTATATAATATTTTCACGATGTTATTGCGGACTCGTTTTCCGCATCACGTATGCTCTCGGTGTATTTCCGAGTGGGCGGGAGGAGAGGAGGGAGGATGGGGGTTGATAGGGTTGCTAGAGGGAATAGAGGACCCGTGGGAGATGTATCATCCGCGCCCTACCAAAACCTCCATGCTCGTCCCACCATATTGATTTTAATTATTAATTGGGAAGCTGCCTAGCCCTCTACGTTCCCCGTGTACGAGTGCAACGCACGTTTAAGGGTTACTACCCCGTTGTGGAAACTGTAACTTGCTGTACAACACTGCGGGGGGGGGAGGGGGGCATGATGCGATGCGGAGGAGGCGAAAGAGAGAGTATATTTATGATAGCTCGGTGCCATTGGTCGGGCTTGGTCGTCCGGTTCGCTCACGAGAACGGCACCGCGTTGGAGGGTTGCAAGGGGGTGGTTTGTATATAGTGCTGCTCAAATATTAACAAACCTACGGGTTTTTTTTTTTTGGCGAAACATTCTGTACTAAATGTAGGATGTAACGAGGGAAAAGTAGAAAAGGGGCCAAAGATCATCCCTCTGGCTTGAAAGCTGATTACGATTAGGCCCTTCTACCTCTCGCTACCCGACCACACGCTGAGTGTATACGTTTGTTTTGCTCACTCCGGTAGACCGCGCGGTTGCCTCGCGTTCTATTACTCCCCAGGAACGAGACGCGAAAAAAGACTCTCACCGTTACGTGGCTACGTGCAACCAATTAGGGGATTGATCCTAGGCAACTTAGGATAGCTTCTACGTCAATTACAGCAGCCTCCCATTATCAATTGTCCCTCGGCTACAGCTCCAACGAAAATACGTTAAAAGGCCATTCGACTTATGTACGCCTTTGCCATTTCGGGCTAGGGGATGAAATTTTAACATGCAATTATCGTTCGTCGCGGCAACTCGTTTCTTCCGGGCTTTTTGGGAGATTACCGGTCACCTGCTCGTTCGATATTGCTTGAAATTCATTTACAGGCAACAAAGGTTGCCCCGGAATGACGAAGCCTGGGTATTGTTTTCTCGGTTTAAAATGTCCGCGAAGAAACGTTCTCCAGGCTGAATGAATAGATGGATTTCGACGGTATTAATGCTCAAGACGAAATACTTATTGGAAGAATGACGATTGCTCTTAACCAGCGTCCAATTCAAGGTACTTTTTTGTTTTTGTTTGGGCGAAGGGTGAAGAGTCAAATATAGTAGGATATTCCAGTTTTCTTACCTAAATTTGCCCAAATTTGATGCAATACAAAAATTTTGACAGGTCTTATCTCTTTCTGCGCGAAAATTTTATTCGGACAGATTTATTGTGGAAATTTTTTGGAGGGAATTATTATAAGGGAATATTAGATGTGAGGAAAGTTTCATGCGGAAGTTTCGTGTTTTCGGTCAATTTTAGTGGGTAAATTTAATTCGGGAAAGTTTGACGGGGAAATCTTCCGGGAAATTTCAACGGGTAAATTTGTTCCGGATAGTTTGAACGGGTAAATTTCTTGCGAGAAATTTTGACATCGGGACATTTTTCTAGGGAAATTTCTTTCGGGAAATTTTCGTAGAGAAATTTCTTTCGGAAATTTTTTATAGAGAAATTTCTTTCGGGAAATTTTCGTAGGAAAATTTTCATAGGGAAATTTATTTCGGAAAATTTTTAAAGGTATATTTCTTTCGGTAAATTTTTTACGGGAAATTTCTTTCAGGAAATTTTCATAAGGAAATTTCTTTCGGGACATTTTTATAAGAAAATGTCTTTCGAAAAATTTCCATAGGGCAATTTCTTCCGAGAAATTTTTATAGGGAAATTTCTTTCGATAAATTTTCATAGGGAAATTTCTTTCATAAATTTTCATGGAAAACTTCTTTCAGGAAATGTTCATAGGGAAATTTCGTTCCGGAAACTTTAATAGGGAAATTTCGTTGCGGATATTTCCATAGAGAAATTTCTCTGGGGAAATTTTTGTAAGAAAATTTCTTTCGTGAAATTTTTGTACGGTAATTCCTTTCGGAAATCTTTAACGGGAAATCCTCGTTCTTCGTTTTTTCAAATTTTCATAGGGAATTTCCGCATAGAAATTTCGATCGTTCTTTTTGGAAATTTTCATAGTGTATTTTTTTCCGAGACACTCTATTCGGAAAAATAGACAGGACGCACTGTCAATGGGTACCGATAAATATTGTAATAATTCCAAAGAGATCGTACCTTTTTATCCTCCGTCCTACTTCGTGAGGATCCCTTCGAGAAGATGCTCTCCTGATCGCTCGTGCTCGTGCCCGAAGCTGTGGCAGCGCATCGTGAGGATGCAGGCCCGGGACAGCTTTCCTGATTCAAGAGAGGCACCGTGCCGAGTTCCGGTACCGCATAATCGTAGGATGTGTCAACTGCACCGTTCGCGTAAACCGCTGCACGACAGGATTATGTGTACACGCGAAATCTCGGTCTATATTGATACATGTACGCATGCATGTATCGATCGTTTGTCAGAGCCACGAGAATACGCTTTGTTAACGAGGAAATGAGGAGTGCACTGAGGAAATACCATCGCAGGGGATCTTCCGCGTGATTATATAATAATTTCCTTCTTAAAGTAATGGAATAATGTCAGAGAAACTACAATACTGAATCAAATTATTGTTAATGTCAGAATTTCGAAAACCTAAAAGACTACGTGTACCCAAATGTGTTTATTGGAAACAAATTGAGTTTCTTTTCGTCGATATCAATTTTCGATTGAATCTCAATAAAATTATTTGCAAGAAAAAGTTATTTCTTTTTAATTTCCAGAGCAAAATTGTCCGGTTCGGGAATAGAATATATTTTCTGTCTCTAAAGGGACACACCGACATGATGATTTTTGAATTTCTAAAGGGGCACGAACGTAATATTTTTGTATATCATTAGGGATACTGACAGAATATTTTTTGAAGATATTTTCGGAATATTTTTCCACCGACACTGACACCGACAGAATATTTTTTGCGTCCCTAAAGGGACACAAAACATTTTCGAACTGGGTTTTATTTATTTGGAAAATAACAAAAAAATCGTCGTGCTAGTTTCCAGCTGTCAGTGAAATTGGCACAGATCTACCACCGTCCCGCAGCCACCACTACATCAAAGGGAACATCCAGCCCTTATCCCAAGTGCTCGTCTCCAAAGCCATTTCTCGGAGTCTCCGATTAGGCGGTGTGTTCGTTTCATACCTGTCGGATGATTGACACTGCCACCCTTGTTGTTCAACATGTCTTTCATCTCCATGACCACTGTACTGTAGCTGTAATACGGTGCGTACTTGAGGGCCTGATAGGGCTCCTGATAATCGTCCAATTTATTGACAATGTCGAGCAAACGGTTGCCCAAGTCCCGTGGAAGCGTTGGCAGTGAACCTCCGGCGTATCTGAATAGTTTAATTCAAAGATATTTAAATTAGGACATCTTTAATTATCGAAACGATACTTCCGTGTCATACGTACTCAAGTAATTTCGTGCAACAGCTTGTTCACGGGATATTTTTTTCATGTCTATTTTGCTCGCAGGCTTATATCGCGGATATTCGACGAGTTTTTGTTCCGAACGTTATCGACTTAAGGGCGTATTCTAGTGTGAACGCCCATTTTCGAGGTGATTTTTTCCGAATCGAATTTACGGAAACGGTTGAATCTACAGTGTTAGTATTACACAGTTATAAATATAACTATTTATATTTATTAGCATTTATTTATGGCTATAATATATAAATACAACTAATTATAATCTTGTAAAAACATTTGCGCAAAAGTTGTGCAAGTAAAACTCGATACTACTACTACTATAACTATTTATATTTATTTACTATTTATAACACATAACTATAATGTATGAAGTAACTTCTTAAATTTCTTCAAAGCATTTTTATCGAAATTGTACATGATATTTGATGCTGCACAGGTCATATCGGGATTTTTTTTTATCGTTGGGCGTTGTGATTGCGGCCGTTCTTGTCATCTGAAGCAAACGTTTTAAAAAAAATTATATCCTTCATGAATGTGGTTATCGTTCGGCCCTCCATCATTTTGACTGCATTATGATTACCATTTTTCCGTGCCGCGAGAAGTGCAAGCTTTATTGTAAAAATCAGGGTACTTTTTTTCAAACGTTGCCATTTCCTATATTTTTCCTAATATTCTTTATTGGAGGGCCGAACCCTAGCCAGATCCGTTACGAATAGAAATGAAAAAAATAGTTTATTGCAGATGACAAGGACGGCCCTAATCACAACGCCCGACGAAAAAACATCGCGACATTACCTGTGCAAAATATCATGTACAATTTAGAATAAAAAGCTTCGAAAAAAGGTAAGATGTTACTTCAAACTTGTGTAAATATAACTGTGTAATACTAAAACTATAGAATCATCTTATAGTCACTATAGAATAGAATTTCGTTTATTGGCTTAAGAATCATCTAGAATAAAGGGAAAAAAGTTTTTTTTCGGAAAACAATTTTTCAAAACGGCACGCAGTATAACCCCGACGTTTTTCATTCTACTCACTTCAAATTTTCAGCACATCTTTAAAATAACACACCGAAGAGAAATACGTACGGGATTTCCCATGAGTTAATTATAAAATTATTTATTAACAAATGATTGTCTTTTTTCTGTCGAAAATTGAGTTTTTACTTTGAATGCTTGCCAATTACACAAAAATTAATTCATTCAAAATCCCCTATTTGTTTCTCTAGCTATATTCGTGTTAATTAAAAGAATTTTTAAAGAAAAATAAATAAAAAAACGAGATCGGCTCCAGTCACCTTTTTGTATAATTTTTAAAAATATTTTTTTTTGTTCACTCGATGAAACAACTAATAACATTGTTGAATATTATTGTCCTCTTACTTGTCCTTCCACCCAAAAAATCGCGAAACATCGTCTTATTTTAGACGTTTACAGTGGTGTTACCCCTTAAAGGTTTTCTGCACTGTGAGAGGTTGATATGTAAATTGTTTCAGAGTTATTTTAATAATATGTATACGTGTATGTGCAGTTGCTGCTGTTAAAGGTTTGGTCGAGAAAGTCACGAAGTATTCGATGTACTAAAAGGTTTTATATATGAAGAAAACGAAATCCCGAAGATGGCTCCCGTTGTCGCCATTCTCCGATGCTTCCATTTCCTCATTTATTGGGTGCACACACACCCACCCACGCACATCCGAACCCACAAGTCTTCTCTCACTCGACGTTCGTACTAACAAGAGGTGGAAAACTTTATTAGAAACCAGTTTTTGGAAACTACCGACCGCGCAACGGAGACTCTCGTACTCAGCGAGGACTGAAAGTTTTCGCTATTGGTCGCGGCAAAGATCGCGAGTAAAGTTTGTACCGGAAGATTCGAGAGACCAGACGTGATTCATATAATAGCGACGTTGCAATTCCGCCGGAAGAAAAATTCGATGCTAGCGATGTAAAAGAATTGGTGCTAATTTGGACCGTCGTTCAAGTTACGGTTCTTGTAAAAAATTGACAGCAGGGAGATAAACGAGGCACGTACTTTAGTTGTTATTTTTTATTATTTTCTTGCGGTCTGTTTGACTCTTGGGTCCATGCCTAAGCTCATTAAAAATTACATTGACGTAACGAGTTCTGTGAGAAAAAAATCTTGCCACGAAATATCTGCGAAAAAATATCTTGTCGATTTTCTAAAAATTGAAAACGTCAAGCCGGAAAACCGAAGTTTTGAAGTTTTTTTTAATATTGAAGTTATTGACACGGAACGTCACTCGACTGTCCTTTCATTTTGTCGAAACTCATATTTGTGATAAAGCATCGAAAACTATTAGACACGTATTTTTTATTTATTGGCGGAAGAAGGGTTTTAAAGGAGGGAATCACCCTTCAAAGACAGGGGTGTCGCCCCTTAATTTAGCTTTATTCTTAATACTCCTATAGTGGATTTTCCATCGCTTTACATTGAAAAAATGTTGGTTTTTGTTTTCTTCAGACGGTGGACTGCTTGTGGGTGAAACTGCAAACTCACCCCTCGACACGTCTTTCTTGGAGGGGTGGTTTCTCCCCTTAAAAACGTTGTTCCGGCGATGAAAAAAAAATACGTGTCCAATAGTTTTCAATGCTTTATTACATAGATGGCGGCGAATTCTTTTTCTTCCACCCGATGAAAAAACGAATTGTCCATGAAATTACAGAATGCAATATGAGCTGCTGATGAAGAATTTCGTCAATTTAATTATCAGAATTGGTTATTAAGGCCCTTCTTGCGTGCTGCATACAAATACCCGTAATAATACGCGTGTACACGCGGGGAGCGAGCAATTTATCGAAATTCTGTTTTGCGGTGCTGTAACTCCCGAGGCATGAACCGAATGGACAGGAGTAATAACGTTGGATCCACCGAATGCAGTGTTCAGTATTGTGGGAAAATAAATTCTCCTCGCTACAACAGCGATGGAGAGAGTACAAATAATCGTACAAACGGGAAAATACGTAAATGTTCGGTTTCCCGGAAATGGCAAATACATTGTGGATATTGCGGAGGATTATTCGAGAGAAAGTGAATGGGATGAGCCTCCGAGTTTTCGACCGCCAGTCCAGTCGAATGTCTCGATGTATCGCGAGGCGGTTTATTAATTAAACGTTTCAATATCGAATGCAAATTTGGCTTGTCTAGAGTTACGAGTCATTTAATTTAGTCTCTTTTACGTTAATACAACATTATTACGTAACGAATCTTTATATTTATTTATAAGAGCTACTTTTGCATCTATACATATGAAAGAGCATGCCTGGACCGATTCATCAACGCCGAGCCAAAACCGCTGAAGCTAATTACATGAAATTTTCACAGTAGGTTGCTTTTGTGACGCAAGTACCCACTAAGAAGGCATTTTCCGAAATTCAACCCTTAAGGGGAGAAAAGGGGTGGCAAAGTTTGTATGGATATTTGGACAAATCTGGTCAGATTTACTTCAAATTTGGTATTTGTGCTTTTTGACGAAATGAATGAAGCACGTATTTGAGCATTTTTAGAAATTCCATCCTTTGGAAGTTTGGAATGTTGTTCCGAAAAGGATATAACTCCGATTAATTGACAAATTCGTATACCCATGTATTTTGACTCCGAATCGAATGATTACGGATACGATAGTGAAAACACCCAAAAATTCGATTTTCAAGGTCAAAACTCACGAAAACCGATTTTTTAAAAAGTTTTTCTACTTTGTTTCGATGAATGTTGATCTTAGAGAAAAATGTTTGGCACAGAAGTTGTAGCCTATAAAAAAATTGATATTTTATGTTCTACACAGTTTCTGTTTGAAACCATTTTGATTAGAGAAGAATGGGATAATGCTCCAATAAGTACATTTTGCTAAACTCCATTAGTTTCGATATTGTCTACCTCCGCACTTTACCGTGGGAACGTTGGAGTTTGTTTGGGTTTGTTTGTTGTGTTGTGTGTTTGGGTTTCTTGGTTGTGTTGTATGTTGTTTGATTTGTTTGTTGTGTTGTGTGTTTGGGTTTTTTTGTTGTATTGTATGTTGTATGTTGTTTGGGCTTGTTTGTTGTGTTGCGTGTTTGGGTTTTTTGTCGTATTGTATGTTGTGTGTTGTTTGGGTTTGTTTGTTTGTTATGCTGTGTGTTGTTTGGGTTTATTGATTGTGTTGTGCTTCGTTTATCGTTTGGGTTTGATTGTTGCGTTGTGTTTTGTTCATTCTTGTTTAGGTATCCGTATACTGTTAAAGATCAAACTCTAACTTTCCCGCGGTAAAGTGTGCGAGCAAATAACATCGAAACTAATGGCGTTTAGGAAAATGTACTTATTGAACATTATCCCATTTTTCTCAAAACAGATTGTTTTTAGACAAAATTTGTATGGTACATAAAAGATCAATCTTTTCATCGGCTACACCTTTTGTAGGAAACATTTTTCTCTATGATCAGTATTCATTACAATAAAACAGAGAAACCTTTAGAATATCGATTTTTGTGAGTTTTGACCGTGAAAATCAAATTAGCGGGTATCTCCACTATCATATTCGCGATTAGCGAGTAAAAAAACACGGGTACACGAAATTCCTTATTAATCGGAGGTATGTCGATTTCGAAACGCTATCCGAAGGTTTGTTTGGTGAAAGAAATATCTGTTCAGATTGGCTTAAAACTTAGTATTGATGCTCATCAACACGATTCTACGTGTTCCTTAAGGAGTTAGGCCACAGTAACGGGTATAAAATCATGTGCGAATTTAACAATCTTTCTTTCGTATGAAAAAGTGATTCAGTCATAAAATTAATTACACATCTTGCAGTATGAATATCAAGCTGTTAGAAAATATATATATATATATATTTTTCGATGTACAAAATGGCCGACTACTAATATTTTCTTTTGTTAACTTTTTTCCAATTGGCGTGACAAATAACTTCAACAATTTTCACTCGATTTACTTCAAATTTAAAAGTTATGTTCCTAATTGCGTTTCGCAGAGAAGTACGTACGAAATTTCATTTTATGAGCAGTTTATGATCAGTTTTATACGAAATTTTTCACTGAAAATTCATTTCTTAAGTTCAAATACCTACAACTTTCGAATAAAACAATATTTTTTGAATTCCGTACGTACTTCTCAAGGTAATCTAATGTAGATTGAGGAGAATTTTTTTTTGTTCTAGGTAAAAAATTGTGGATGCCAAATGTCACGCCGCGGAGCGGCTAAAAAAAAGACAACAAAAGAAAATATTAGTAGACGGCCATTTTGTACATCGAAAAAAAAAATATATTTTCTAACAGCTTGATATTCATACTAAATAGATGTGTAATTAATGTTATGAGTGAATCTCTTTTTCACACGAAAAAAATTGTTAAATTCGTACATGATTTTATACCCGTTACTGTGGCCTAACCCCTTAATGAAACATTTCAGGAGCACATTTTATTAAGAGCCATCAACACAAGTCTACGCGAGCGAAGCCGCGGGCGTAAAGTTAGTTTCTTCTGAAAAGCAAATTTTATATTGATCTATAGAAGCTTGTCAACTTATCAAAAATAAATAGTGACATTGAACGTTCCGAGAATCATTCGGCCAGTGCATTATCGAATATTGGAAGTATCGTTCCGAGAATGTAACGACTGGAGGGTTGACGTTGAGTGAAAAAAGTGAGTATGGGAGAGACGGAAAAGGTCGTCGGCCATTAGTTACCTCTCGTCGTCCTCGAGGGTGTATGCCATGAGAGCTGCTCCTTTCTCGACGGTTGCACAGGTGGAGCCGAGATGAGAAGGCGCTTTGCCCGTCATGGGACTGGCGAAGCACTTGCGTTGACGGTGTCGCGAGACTATGAGAAATATCGCGACAGCTAGCAGCAGAATAACGGCGGTGAGCACGCCGATCACAACCGCCATGTAGGTCGGATCGTCGTGTTTCGCCGTTGATACCGGAAGTCCACCGCTATCCGAGGATCCATCCTTTCCGACGAAAACGTCACTTTGAGCGGGCGCTTCCGTCGTTGGAGCCTCCTCGACGGTGAAATTGCCGTGTGCCACGTCTGTCCAATTGTAAGATACAAAAATGCTCCAGTCAGTCATCGTCAAAGCGGTTTTATTTGAAAAATTAATAATCCACGAAATCACTGAAATTTTTATCAGGCATCTCGTTAGAAATCTGTCACCTAAATTTTGGAAAAAAGATTTTTCATTATGGGAAAACAAAAAGAATGGTCGTTGCGATCCAACGATACAATTCGATGTAATTCGATGCCAATCAGTTGTAATCAGACGATGCAATTCAGGAGGGTTGCTCCGTAATCGTGGCGGTACAATTTAAGGGGGGCGAGGTATTTTCAAGATTTTTTTTGTGGAACCTAGTTATTCTGCATAATTTGAATTTCATGTAAGTATTATCACATCATTCGGTTTGTCCATTTTTATTTATTTAAAAAAATGGCGCCTGTACGGCACTGGCTTCGGAGACGGTTGCCGCCTGAGTTGTTCCACGGCGTACAACCTAGCGTCCGGTGCATTGATCCGCAACATCAGAGCCCATAACTTTTAGATTTTCTAAGCTCGCACGCTCTATGTCGACCTCAAAAATTTAGAGAAAAGTGAAAATTCGGAAAATCTTACGTATTTATAAAAATGTTCTATTTTTCATGAAATTTTCACTACAGTATTTGTTAGTGAAAAAGTTGGTTTTTCAAATAACTGTTAAGAAAATTTAGCTTCGCATAGATGGCAATTATGTTATCTAAAAGTGTGAAAAATAAAAAAACGACCGATCAGAAAGTTTCTTAATTATCTCGTACGAGGTTCACGAAAAAGTGGTTTTCAGGAAATCGCGAAGCAAGTTTCAACGCTCAAAAATATTGTGACCGTACGATCTTCCGTTTAATTTACGATTCCGGGACCATAAAGTCCCTCAGCTTCCTCGTGGAGTTCATTTTCGCCTATAAACTTTCCTTCGCCTAATAAAGATATACCCCCGCGGGAAAAATTGATTGTTTATTTTAAGAGGGGAGATACCTTTAGGTCTGGACAAAATTTGTTGATTTTCATTTTTTTTTCAAGAAATAGATTTCTTCCCCATTTTTGAAGATTAATGAAATAAAAAATACCATGTAACATCCAAAATCAATAATAAAATATACCCCAAGTCTCACAATTGTCAAAGAAATCTGTCCTTAAAAAAAAAAATCACGAAAATCGGCAATTTCCCCGCCAAAGGTATCACCCCCTCAAGTAGACTCGATTAAACTTCGGGTCCACTTCGTGTTGCCCGAAGTAACCAAGCAGGTCACACTGAGTCAATTTCACTCTACCGTGGATACTCCGTCAACTTTATTAGTTCAGGGACGAAAAAGTTTTCCCAAACTTTGTCATCGATCTTCTCATCGCTGGGACTATCATCGATAGATAAAAACTCCTTTAGTAATCTCTTCTTTGACTCTAATTCCCAACTCTCAAAATGAAGATACCTTCTCGAAGGTCCTAAAAATAAATCGAACAATTAGCAGCTCGTAAGGAGCTGGTGGATCCGACGATGCGGACGATGCATCAAAATAATAACGTCATTTCGGAGATCTCGGGGCGGGGGGGGGGGGGTGAAGAAAATTGAGTCGAGCTTCTTCGTTGCGTGTATTAATATTGCGGGAAGAGAAACGAGCGGCGATTTACGAAGGGTCGTACGCACGCGTGTTGAGCCAAAACGGGGTATGCGGGGGTGGAAGACACGCGAGCATCTGCTCCGTTTTATCAAGGCCGCGCGCAGTGTGCAACGGTAAAATACCACACGCATACCAGCACACCCACATACACACCCGCATGATCATTTCTCTCGGGTGCGCTCGTCCTCCGCGTCTCATTTACGCGCATTATTCATTTGCTTGCGTTTCACGAGCGCGTCAAAAAAAAGATTAAAAAATTGTAGAAGCCTAGTGAAATCCCAGCAGGGGAATACGAGAGGTTTGCGGAGATTCACGACTGCGTGTCGCTCAGGCGAGCATCGCATAAGCAACGGGAAGATCCGCGCTGTGATTCACGAAAGTGAAACGTGCTCGGATTGGTGGGAGAAATCTCTCTCCCTCTCTCTCTCTCTCTCTCTCTCTCTCTCTTTCTCTCCCTCTCTCTCGCTCCTCTCTCGTTTTCCATTTCTCTCCTCTCATTTCCTTCGGTGTCGAGACTTATGGTGTCAGAGGATTGGGGACCCTCGGTGAAAGACCGGAAAGCGTGTAGAACAGGAGCAAGAGGTGCGAGATAAATTAAGCATCGCACAGTCGTTGGCCACTCACTGATATAATTGGCAGACTCTCTGTGCTCTCGCAGAACGAAAAAAAAAACAACAAACGAACAAACAAATAAATAAACCCACCAACCACGAAAATAGTCCTGTATCTCATTAGTCAAGTATTTAACTATTTCCGCTCTGCAACGTTTCTTTATTATTAATCGTCTTCTAATTGTCGCTGCCGAAAGTTCCGTACCCAGCTCCCCCGTACCGTAACTACTGCCATTTTTCAACCAGCCGTCGTAGTCTGGATTAGTTTCGTTCTAGAAATAGATAGACGAGACAAAAAAACGTGTATCGCTGTCGTTGAAGCTTTTATATTTTTTGGCCGAGAGGAAACTGCTACTCGGCCAATAGCTGCGGCGTTCCAGAGGAAAAAGAATAGGAGCCAGGCGGAAGGGGATACAGTCGGTATGAAACAGACAACGAAGAAGCCAGCAGAGGCTGCTCGGATGGATGAGAGGGTGGTGGAAAAGGGTTGAAGCGAAAGAACTCAATGTCATCGTCGTTGTGGAGCGATCTACTTATATATATATATATATATATATATAGATGAAAAGGGATAAGCACATATGCGGCTCCGGTGAATTCCCGACAGGATTATCTCGTGGAGAAACAAAGCTTTTCGTCGTCAGTATTTGATATGGGCTTTTACGTTTCGCCCCATCCCCCTTACGCGTCGTTTTCGTGATGTTTCATGTACCAGCAGTGTCAGGAGTGAGCCACGCAGTGCTGCGAATTTCCTCTGCCGTATGAAATCTGATATTAAACATTCTTTGCACGCTGCGGGTAAAGCGAAGGGGCTAGGCGGGCACGTATATACGTATGGGTTCATTTATATGTTGTACCGGGTGCGGGATGTTACGGGGAGATCACAGGATTTTACTTCCAGACTCTTGATCTGTTGGCCCGTAAGCTGACTACTGCTTACAATATTTTTTTCGCCCGGGTTGCAGCCGATAGCTTTTTTTAAAAAAATGCACTTTGTGGACCGAGCTACGACTCGCTCTCCTTGTTCTATTTTCTCGGGATTCTTCGGGAAGATGACGCGTGCTTGATAAAGGTCAAACGTTCTTTGTGGAATGTGCAAGGAGGATTGGATTTTCCAGCGGCTCGTTACGGGAGGACAAAAGAAAAATCTTGATCCTTCGTACCAATATCTACGATCTTTTTTAGTTTTGGGGGAGAAAGGGGTCTTCAATTTTATCTCCAGCTTTTCTGTGGAAGAGGTTTTTATTTTGTTCTTATTTGAGTGTGTGTTTCCCTGTTAGAATTTTTTTGAAGCGATCGGGAGGCTTTTAGATTAGTGAAGGATGTCTCAAAATTATTTGACGTTTTAAACGTCACATTTCGGGCGACCCTGTACAATGATATCGCCAACAGAGTACGTCGGTACATTTGAAAATCGCTGCATTTTTTATCGAGTTTAGACGGCAACAAGCAATGACGCAGGTAAGACCGGGTTTACGACTGCGGCCGGGCAATTTAATATAGTTTTTCGTTCGCGGTGTTGATAGAAATAGACGATCGTAGTGCGATACCGGTTTTTTTTTTCGCCAGACATCGAAATTCCACGAGCTTGCGATATCGGATTTTTGTACGGCATTGCAATATCCGCTTTTTACATCTATCCGGAAAATAAAAAAAGAGCTTCTTGCCGCTGTCTACGAAAGCTCGGAGGTTACATGCACCGTGTACGAAATGTTTCCAGCCGAGTGAAACGAGAGGAAAAAAAAAGTTGACGGCTTTTTGCGCCCGCACCTGCACTACGGATCAACCGTTCGCATTGTGAAGAATATTGTACGTGAAAAACACTCACACACACACACACTTGCACAGCGCAAATGCCTTTTCGTACGGCAAATACAAACCTGAGAGTAAACCCGGGAGTTTGCAAAAGTAAAAAGTTTGCGCAACTATGAGACTTCAAATATTTAACTCCTTTCTCTCTTTCTATTTCCCATTGCGTATGTCGTGCGGACTTTTCGTTCTGGACCCACATCAGAGTGATCCATGTGCACTGGAGTATAAATTGTCAATGTTCGAAAAAAAATGTTGAACTTTGACATTTGTCAGTGCTTGATTATTTGGCGGAACGTCTTTATTGATTGCTCGTTAAATTTATGGTCAATCCATGAAGACAATGCGTTGCACAATAAATAAATAAAAAATAACACGAATTTTATGTATTTCGTAAAAATCGAATTGTTTTAGAATCCTCAACAATGGTAAGAACGAAATAAAAATAGCACAAAGAGCTGTATGGGTAAAAAAATATCGGTGATTGAAAGTTTCGCTTTTACGAACGAATACCTAGGTTTTATATTTATATATGGGACATTCCACGCCATTTCACTCAGCCCGTGACCTCGAACATTTTTGGTTTTCCTAATTATGTAAAACTGTACCCCATGACGGAAATATCCACACCAGTTTTTAGATTTTTATCTCTTCTCTTTTCGTGCTTAATTCAATTGTGCTTTAATTTATGCTAAATTTAACAAAAAAAATGATTTTTTATTCAAAATATTTTTTTTTTCGTCAAGTCCCGTACAAATTAAGAACAAACTATTTTAGCCCTGTCAAAGCCGTATTGGAAATCACAAAATCATTAATAGCATTATTGCAAATTAGAATAATAAAAATCTTCTAAAAAATATCATTAATTTAAAAAAATAGAAGGAAAAATGGGCCCACGATGAGACTAGTCTCAAAAATCATAGAATGGATCACGCTATTCGAGAGAATTTTTTTAAAAGAATAAAAAATGGTAAACGTCTTTAAAAAAAATAGTTTTCAGTTTAGAAGATAAAAAAACGTTGACATTCATACTTGATACTTTTTACATACCTTTTACCAAAGGTTTGCTTCAAAACTGAAAAAAATGATGTAGTGACATTTGTCGATATTTCAATTGGTTCAGGAGATATCATAGTTCATGCGTCTCGGAAACGTCCGAAAATGGCATTTTTTTGGAAAATTACAACTCGCTAAAGAGAAGAGAGGAAAATCTAAAAATTGGTGGGTATATAATTTCCAGGAGCTTCATTTCTACAAAAATAAAAAATGAGGAAAATCAAAAACCATCGGGGTCACGGGCTAGGTGTAATGACGTGGAATGGCCCATATACATCACCGGTATCGTAGCCAGGCGAGGTTTAATCGTTAATGGCTCAACTTATTTCATTTCTGGTGGCTATAAAGCCGACAAAAAAGCGAGCAAACTGAGCTGGATACATAGCGAAGAAAAAAAAGTAGTTTCAGGCTGCGAGCGTTTTTGCCCTCTCGAGTGCTGGTCCGCTCTGTACCGCTCGTATAACGTTGGAATTGATGGAAAACTGGGTAGTGAAACTTCGACAAATTCTCAGATCTCCGTTGTTCCTTTTTTCACTGTTACGCTTATGTAGCCTTTCCGATAAAAGTTACCACGCGCAATTATTTTATCGCGAAATAGCATTGAAAGAATTTTTCGTTCTGCGAATGGTTGAAATCGGTGCTGTGACCCAGTGCACGCGGTGGTGGTCCAGGAGGATCACCGGGAAATCACCAGTTAAATTATAATCTTGCCGCTACATATGAACTTTATTTTTACACTTGATTCTTTTTTCTGTAGTTCGTGTGACAAGACTTCGTGTTTCTGGCCATGCCATGTTCCTTTTCAATCTCGTTTATTTCTCTTTTTACATTTTCCTTTATCCTCCATCGTCGTTTCGCATTTACGGGAGCTTGTACGGAAGATCGTCTGAGAGACATCGTCGACGTCGTTCTTTTCGCACACTTGTCTTTCTCTTTCTCTCTCTTTCTCTCTCGTTCTTCTCGGGTACAGTGGCGGGAAGAGGGGGCCGGGATCGCGTCTCTTTCCAGTCGCACGTGCAGCCGCAGCTGACGCTCAACGTCAAATGCAACTAATGTACTCCTTGATCTCGGAACCGCGACGCGCTTGGCGTTTTCGTCGTTCGCTTCCCGTTGATTTTCTCCCCCAATCTCTGTCTCTCGCTCTTCCTCAATTCTTTCCATATCCACTTTTCTCTCTCTCTCTCTCTCTCTCTCTCTCTCTCTCTCTCTCTCTCTCTCTCTCTCCCCCTCTCTCTTCCCTCGAGTTGCCAATTTTAAGCTCTTTGATTTACCGCCCGAAATGGAAATGTACCGTGAACTTCGTTTGCACCGAACACTTGGCCCCTCTTGCCCTGACCGACGATCCCCCTTCGAGTCCTTTTTCCCAAGCTTAATCAAAAGCCACGTCCGTGTATGCGCCCGCGTAAGCTTCTCTGTGAAACGGCACGGGCTGTCTCGCGGCTTTCATTGTGACTCCGAGAAACCCCATCAACCACCATTTGCCGGATTCTTTTCGTGCCGGTTCTCCCGCACATTACATTTTCCAGACATTTGGAAAATCGAAACGACAAGTGGCGAATTACCGTACTTTTTGCCGATCGGCCGTTGGTTACGAGAACTTCGCTCTCGTTGACGCGCCTCCGTGTGTATTTGCACGAAGAAACGAGAGAAACAATTTATTCCCGTATTGTTTCCTGGCAGAAACGTCTCACCGGATTCCCCACCGGAGACAAATGATCCCTGTTGGAGCTGTCAGCGTTCGCGCGAAAACTACATCCAACACGATCATCGTTCATCTCGCTGTTTGGATAAATCGCTTTTGTCCCGGGATCATTGAAAAGTTTCGTGGAGGAAAACAGCTGTCATCAACGTCGGAACACCCAACGTTTTCTCTTTGATTTTCAACCGTGCTCCATATTCGAGGATCATTGACCTTCTTCCTCACCGTGACCAAGTTTCCAATTGAAATTATATGTAATTTTTTTTTCAGAACAACGTTCTATTTAATGTATTAAAAGGTAAAAAATATATTTTTTTACCGAGTCACCCATATGTGGCTATAAATAAAAGCTTGGGGCGCTTAAAAACTTATTAAATGTTTAATAAATTTCCGTTTCGTTAACCGTATTTAATTTGTTACAATAGTAATTAGAGAAATTATTATCGCACGTTTATACTCAGTATCAGGATTTTGATTTACGAAACTTAAGGGTGTTTTGCAGTAAATTAAATACAATTAATATGTTAACGGATTTATGTAAATTAAAGACTATATGTCTAAATGTTGAGCGCCCCAAGCTTTTATTTTTAGTCACATAAAGGTGATTTGGTAAAAAAATATCTTCTCCTTTTTAGGGCATTAAATAAAAGCTTGTTTTTTTTTAAATTTCTTCGCATATAAATTATTTTCTACTTTAATATTTTCAATTGATTTTACTAGTCACTGGTAGTTTACTATTATAGTTTACTAGTAAAGTGATCCTACTATTACTTGACAAGTAAATTACTAGTAGTTTCTTATCAAGCAATAAAGTAAATTACTACAAAAAGTAAACTCCTAGTAAAAGAAAGTAGTAAACTGCTAGAGCTGCTAAACTTTACCAGAAGCTTACTACTAGTAAACTCCTAGTAAAATAACTAATAAACAACTAGGAGTTTACCAGTAGCTTACTAGAAGCTTACTACTAGTAAACTCCTAGTAAAATGACCTAATAAACGACTAGGAGTTTACTAGTAGTTTACTAGTTTACGTTGCTAGCAGTATACTAGTTAATCTTACTAGTAGCTTACTACTTTCATTACTATAAGTTCACTCGTTTGCGTTACTAGTAGTTTACTAGTTTACGAGTCTGTACGTGAGGAACATGGAATGCTCGTAAAAAATAACAAAGACTGTAATTGGGATTGAACGTACGACTAATTGCTACATATAAACTTCTTACATGCATCCACAGTTGGCTACGAATTTGCTTGTGTGTGTTAGGTAGATTTTATATGGATCTTATATTTTATTTATTTTATATGGATTTTATATGGTTAGGTAAATTTTATATCGATAATTTTACACAAAACGTTGAAAATTGTATGGATATTTTTTAAAATTGAATCACGCTTTCTCCTCTTTTAGATACATGTTTGCTAAATTTCAGAACTCTAAGTAGTCGGCAAGGAGGTGAAAAATCAAATTTCCGTTTCGATTCTCACAGAGTCAAGTTAAATAGAAGCTTGTAAAAATGAAGGTTCCCGTAATTATTTCCATTGCCTCTCGTGTTTGCTCTTCACTCGATAAAATCCAATAAAGCCCAAAACTATCTCTAACTCGATCCCGGAATACGATTCACCCCGTTGCCAATGATCGTTTTTATTTCTACAATATTAACCCCCCCCCCCCCTTCGCCGCAAAGCTTCGCCCTGAGAGGGTTTCGCGAAAGGGGTCCAACCCTCCCTTGGAAGGGAGACCAGCCATCCATCAGAGTGAAAGGGACAATATTTCGAAGTCTCGGGGACCAAGCCAGCCTGGCTTACAAATCATATAACGTTTATACATCGCACAGCACACAGCGGCGCGTAGGCCAAAGCGGGCGGGCTTTCGGTCTCGGTCGTACTGAATCATTTTTACGACAGGCCTCTTTTCGTGGCACGTCGAGTACGACGAGGCGGTAACCAGAGAGGCGGAGAACCACGCGCAACCGAAGGAACGAAAAATATAGAAGAAAGTCAGAAGAAAGAGCAACAGACAGAGGACGAGGAGAGAAAGAGAAAGTTGGAAAAAGCCTGCCTAACCCTGGAACGTCATTACTGGAGCCATCATGTCCTGTATATTCCCGACGCCGGTGCTGCTGCCTATCGTATGATGGTACCACACTGAACTACGTCGAATACAACACATATATATATACACACACACAGGGTGTCCTGTTATGAATGGATAATCCTGCAACCGTCAATAGGTCAGATCATGTCCTACTATATGCTGGAATTTCACTTTAGTAAAAGTCTCACGATTTTCAAGACAAAAATCATCATGCCTGGTTTCGCATGTAGAAATGTAAATGATAACTTTTTTCGACCCGGTTTTTTAATAAATACTCGGAATTATTTGTTTTATCTAGAAAAGTCTGCCATTTAATCTTAAATGTTGAGGCCTTAGGCCACAGTAACGGGTATAAAATCATGTGCGAATTCAACAATTTTTTTTTCGTATCAAAAAGTGATTCACTCTTAAAATTAATTACACATCTATTTACTATGAAATGCAAGGTGTTAGGAAGTATATCTTTTTTTTCGATGTACAAAATGGCCGACTACTGATATTTTCTTTTGTTATCTTTTTTTTAGGCACTCCGCGGCGTGACATTTCGCATCCACAATTTTTGACCTAGAACAAAAAACAAAAATTCTCGTCAATCTACATTAGAATACCTAGAGAAGTACGTAAGGAATTTAAAAAATATTGTTTTATTCAAAAGTTGTAGGTATTTGAACTTAAGGAATGAATGTTCAGTGAAAAATTTCGTTATAGCTGCTCATAAACTGCTCATGAATTGAAAAGTTTTCGATTAATCAGAAATTCCGTACGTACTTCTCTGCAAAATGCAATTAGGAACATACCGTTTAAATTTGAAGTAAATCGAGTGAAAATTGTTGAAGTTATTTGTCACGCCAATTGGAAAAGGCTGTTTTGAGAAGTTTCGAGTAGTCCGCCATTTTGTACATCGAAGAAAAAAAAATATATATATATTTTTTCTTACTTACTATTAATACTTACTTACTATTAATTTTATGAGCGAATCCCTTTTTCATACGAAAAGAGGGTCAAATTCGCACATGATTTTATCCCCTATACTGTTGCCTAACGCCTAAAGGCCTCAATGAAACTTTCTGAAAAAAGATCTTTGAAGAATTTTCATACAAACCAATTCGAGCATCTGACTTTGATAACCTGCGGTCTAAAAAAATGCACTACGAATATCGCGCCAATTACTTTAAAAAGTTGCTTAGTTTTTGTCGCTTCGTATTATTTGTAGAAATGGCATGCGAAAAACCAAAAGCGGATGATTAAAAAAAAACAAAGAAACATAAAGCCCAAAATCTCGAAAACCGTGGGACTATTACTAAACTGAAATTCCAGCATATAGTAGGATATGATCTGACCTATCGACAGTTGCAGGATTATCCATTCATAACAGGACACCCTGTGCATATAAATATATATATCAATATATATATATGTGTATATATATATATATATATATATATATATATATATATATATAGTTAGTCTTTCGCTTCGTGTTCTCGTATTTCCCTGTCCAATTATGTCCGCCTCGGATAAAGGGAAAGACGGGTGACTTTCAATGCACAGTGCCTCTCGTGAAGAAACTAACCGGGTGAATGGAGGAATGAAGTAAAGAGAATGGAAAGGAGGCACTGCGAGCTTATTCTATCTCGGGAAGTCCTTTTTCATCTTTCTCCCTCCCTCCCTCCCTCCCTCCTCTCTCTCTCTCTCTCTCTCTCTCTCTCTCTCTCTCTCTCTCTCTCTCTCTCTCTCTCTCTATCTTTCCATCACCGCTCTCTCTTTCTCTCTTCCGCTGTCTTTCGTTCGTTCCGGTAACGTTGAAAGAACTTTGGCACGCTTTCACAAAATCGAGGCATTATTTTACTATCTCGGTTATTAACGAGAAGTCGAGATAATCGCGGGGGCGCAAGGGGGCCGCGGGGGTGGTCCCGCTGCCGAATGGAAAATGGGCAAATGGTATTGGGAAATTGAAGCTCCTATGGAGGCTCTCATCATTTGTGCTCGCCATGATGCGAGAGGTATTTTCTCGTGTATAAGGGGGTGTGTGCCGAGAAGGTGAGGATGCCCATCGCATCGGACGAGAATGAAATTTCGAGTTTTGCCCAGTTCGGCTTTCCTGATTGAGAATTTTCCTGTATAGAGCTCTCGTAGAGTATGGCGAATTTAATCGGGCCCTTGATAATGCGGCTACCAGAAGTACCCACGAAGAATAAGGGTTGACGAGGAAGAGAATCTGTTGCTGGTCGGAAACGTGAATCCAATTAAAAGATTTTGCGGTGGCTCGACGCGTTGGAGGCTGTTCCGAACTCGATGCTGTTATTTTCTTTTGTTCATGCCGCAGCGACTTGATGGGATAGGATATCGTTTGGCAATTTTCCGCGGGAAAATCCTCACCCGCGACAATCTCTTCTTCGTTGCAATGTTCTCCAGGACAAACCGCAGAATGATTTGGCTCACTCGACAGGATTTGTCCCGGGGAAAATTCATCAGATGAGCTTTTTCGAATTTCCATTTCACATTGTACGCCGAGAGAAAAGTCCATGGCATTTACAGAAAACAGTGACGTTAATTTATAGTTTGTCGTCATCGGGATCATAATATGGTTTAGGCAACTATTGGGATGTTGAATAAGTTTTCGCTGTTTTTCGCGAAAATTAACGCTTTATTTGAAAAAAGTTATTCCCAATGCTTTCAAATGTTTCGAAACTGTTGTGTGATCAACTTCTAGTCTAAACCAATCTCTGCATGTTGTTTTCGACAGAGCATGGTCGCCGTTAGTCTCAACGAGAATTCTGTGTGCTTCAGCTGCCGATTTCTTTGAACCCTTAATGGTCACACCGGGTGAAATATATCTCAGCTGTTTTTTGACCTGGAATACCTTCCAGAAAATTCGGGTAAATGGGACATATTTTTTGCATATTCAAAATCACACTTTTTGGCAGTAATCGGTATGGACGTGTAGGAAAAAGTTGAAAGTACATTGCAGTATTTTTTTTAAATTTTTCAATAATTTATCACATTGCAACATGATTGGAGTGAATTCACCCACAATGACTTTTACGTAATTTTTTCGCGTTGTGGCTGTCAAGGGTTCAATAAAGCTGTGCAGTAAAATTCCCCGCAAATACTCTTTTTTTTGCACCACCTAAATTTTCTCGTTCGTGGCGTTTTCCGTAATTTTGTTTCGATTTTCACGGATTTTCATCATATAAATATAATTTTTTGCATTCGAGAACATTACCATTGGAATCCGGGGAAATTTTTATCCCAGGCAATTAACAGGCAGTAGACATGCATTGATGCTCTGAGTCACCATGCAGCGTATGAGAAATAACCGAATAACACAAAAAACAGTCATATAGCAGGTCGTATCTTATAATACGATACAAATCATTATAAACATCTTCGCAGATCACGAGCAACATTTCTAATCAATGTATATATATTTTGGTCGTCATCACTATTAGGATCTTGGGGAAGTACATTTTTCACAGTGTCCTAAAACCTACTATATTATATAGTATTGAACAATAACAGTTTGTAGCAATATCTAATAATAATAATAATAATAATAATAATAATAAATATTAAATAGTAATATATATTACTCTATAATATAATATAATATAGTAATATTATGGTAATATATTATATAACATATTATAATATAATGGTTATGATATAATAGCTATAATATATCATAATATAATAGAGTTAAATAATATATAGTATGAAAAATAGTTAATCGTTTAGTTATTATTATCCGCTGAAGAAAAATAATATTTTGTATCAATATCTAATAATAATAATAATAATACTAAATAAGAAATACTATGGTAATCTATTATATAATATATTATAATATAATATAGTAATATTATGGTAATATATTATAATATAATAGAGTTGAATAATATATAATATAAAAAATAGTTAAAATATGGTTGAAAACACCATACTTTTCCTTCAGTCTACTTGCGATAGATCAGTGATTCAGATTTTTCAAATTCGCATGAATATCGTTGCAATCGCTGCACAATACTCGGTCGTGCCGTCAATGCCGCACGAAAATTTACGGAATTTTTTTATGCCTGATACCTGCGACGTCTCCCACCCCGTAAACCTCTTTGATACTTTTCCCCCGACTTGTATGTATGTATTCGACGCTCACTTTGCGGCTGCTGGAGGGAGGACTGAATTGACGCGCGAGCGGTACGAGCCAGCGGTAGATATAAAACACTTTGAAGATTCCGAGCGGTTCCCGAGCGACTGGCGTAGTGCGAAAAGAAAAAAAAAGAGATTCACCAAACGAAACTGCTGTGCAGCTCTTGTGTCGCGTATAAAGAATCGCGAAGTTCATTTCACGGGGAGAAGCGTCGCTGGAATCATTGTGCTATTCATGCGACGATATTTATTCATACGAATTTTTCTTTTCGTCCCCGCGTGGATGATTTTAATAGAAATTTTTACGACGTTATTGAATAAACGTCGCGGTTTCGTGGGCTCTTCACTCGCGACTTTATTTTGCAGTCTGTATTTTCGCGATTTTTTTTGGAATTTTGTAAATTTTAAGGGTGCGGGATTCGGAGCGATTTTGCATGATGGAGTGAATTACGTTTGAAATATTAATTAATAAGCGTGCAGAAATTGGTTAGGGGGTTTCTAGATCCTGCCACATCTCTATTGGGATTCGATAGGGATGCTGCACGTAGGGAGTCGAAGTAAAATTTATGTTTTTTTACAATCCATCCATTCTGTATATATCTATATATTGTTTGTTTCGAAATTTCAGCTTTGTCACTCAACCTAATGTTTAAGATACACTTGTTTAAGCGTTTTATACTCCGTAAGATAAGATTTATACTTTTTTTTAGGCACTCATTTTGTATACAAGATGTCATGTCATGAATGGATAATCCTGGAAGTGTCGATAGATTAGATCATGTTCTACTATATTCTTGAATTTACGTTTGGTAAAAGTTCCACGGTTTTCGCGATAAAAATCATCTGCTTTAGTTTCACGCATGCCATTTCTACAAATGATAATTTTTTTACCCCGTTTTAAAAAGTATACTCTTGGCTATTTGTTCTATTCAGAAAAGTCTTCTTTATAACCTTAAATGTTAAGAAAACTTTATGAAAAACGATCTTATGCAGAATTTTCATACAAACCAATTCGAACATCTGACTTTGATAGCCTGCGGCGTAAAAAAAATGTACCACGCATATCATGCCAATTACTTCAAAAAGTTGATTAGACATTGTCGATTCATGTCATTTGTAGGAATGACATGCAAAAGTAAAAGCAGATGACTTAAAAAAAAATAACATGAAGTCCAAAATCTCGAAAACCGTGGGTCTTTTACTAAACCGAAATTCCAGCACGTAGTAGGACATGATCTGACCTATCGACAGTTGCAGGATTATCCATTCACAACAGAACACCCTGTATATATATATATATTGTTTCTAAAATTCAACGTACAGAATCCGACGAGATGCATCAAGAATCGTATCAGATTCTATTCGATAACGTCGGCATCTTTTAGGCTTCAAATAGGATTGGTACGAGCGTGACGTTGTAGTATGTGGATCCATTATAATGGCCCATTGAATTCCTATCAAGAACTAGGTACAAGTATGGCGATGCATATGGATCCCTACGACGATTTTTGCACGCTTATTTCTATCAGTCAGTATTTTCATTCAATCATTCCGTTTTCACATTGAGCCATTGGCTCATCGGGAAACAGCTTTTTTTTTCAATGTAAAAAAGCGTCGTCACCGAGATTTGATTGAACGTTGATCATTGATTGCGCAGAATTAGGTGCGTTTGAATATTGCTCTCGCGATTTTGGTACAGGTAATCGGGCATTGAATAATCACTGCAACCCTCCCTCATCACGAAAAACCGTTTTTCGGAACGTTTTTCGTACGTTTCGTTGAAAAAATTGTTTTTTCTTTCCCGGGAATAATAAATTGATTGACTAATGCTTTGGCTTCTCGAGCAGCTTTGAAAAAAGCGATATTGGAAAGGGCGATGACATTTTTCATCAGGTTCGGAGTTGGCAATCGCACGCAATACCGGCACATCGACTCCAATTAATTTCCACACGTTCCATTGAGCCGAAACGCATCCACATAGAGCGGAAAGGAGCATTAAAAAAAAGGAGGTTATTCCCGTATCCGTGATTTTCCGATGTACTTTTCCGCGTATTTCGAGCGCGCAGAGTTTTTTCACCGGAACGTGAAAAAAAAGGACAAAACGCGTAGAATACACATGGAGTTTGAATTCTTGATGCGCATTCGGAGATGCCATTCTGCACGCTTCATTTTTGCCATCGTTCTTCATCGTACAGTTTAGCAATCCGCGCGCGGGCCGTAATCGAAGTAACGTGCAAAATCGGCAGGGCGAAAGCGCAGCTTGCAAGCGAGTCGCCAGATCGAGAGCGCAGTACGTTAATGCGAAATCCGTAGCGTCGATAAATCGAGTATCGTTTCATTCAAATCATCGAGCTGACAGATCCTCGATAAGCCATTGTCAATTACCATGTATCAATTTAACTCTCCGCGGCAGCTGCGGACTTCATTCCTTTTTTTTTGTTTTTTTTTTTTTCGTGATTGACGTACGTTTGGGAATCAGCATCGAGGCTGGGTGTATCAGGAAAAAAAGAACGAGAGACTCTTCGCGCAGGTTGTTCTCTCGCTTCTCGTGTATCTCTGTCGCGTAACCAATGGTCTGGGAATAAACGCCGATTCCCGGCTCACAGAGAGACGATTTATATAAAAAATAAAAATTAAAAAAAGATTGAAAATAAACGAGGAAACGTGGACCTTGCAACTGACACACCGGGCCATTCGTACTTCAAACGTATGACGATACACGTGCGTTTGAGGAGTCCGTAGCAGACCTCTATTTGTACAACGTTCGGCGTCAAAATTTCTTTCTATACGTCTGTCCGTTCTTCCCATCCACGCTGATACTAAAATACATTGGAAATACGGATCGAAACGCTTGAAACGTCTTTTTTTTTCATTTGGCAAATGTATTTACAATGTTTACTTTGAGGGACAGCACTGCGACGGCTGAAAAA
Organism: Ophion costatus; assembly: GCA_951751655.1. NCBI lineage: Eukaryota > Metazoa > Arthropoda > Insecta > Hymenoptera > Ichneumonidae > Ophion > Ophion costatus. The sequence continues at coordinate 10,730,283 of OX632367.1, forward strand.
TATATCTTTTGCATTTTCTTAAAGTTTGCATATTCGAGAATGGGTGTAAAAAAATTCAAGCTGATGTATTGAAAATTCACCAAGTTACAGAGGGTTTAGTGAGAGCAGGTGGTATAACGATTTACGTATACGAATTTTTTTTTATTGAAGTCTATTGAATTATTAAACTATGAAAGTATACTAACATTTTTTACTGAAAGTCTCACAAGGACTTTTCTCGAGACCTAGCTGGAATTAGTACTATAGCCATAATTGGCTAATTTTTTAATTTAGGAAAAAAAATTCTGTAACTGCAGCAGCTGTTGTTGTACCTAGTTGTTCGTTTTTTCATAAAGTATTTTTTATGCCCCCGAATAAAAGTAAAAATCTCGCGAAAATTACACTTTTTTTCAACACCCGCCATTTTGTGGAATTTGATTTTTTCGAAAGCCGACTACGTGCGAGGAAAACGATATTTATATAGACCATAAAACTCTTTTGTTTGTATTCTTCAGACCAACCGTTGTCGAGGCGTCTATCCGGCCATCGGACCATATTTTTTACACAGAGGATCTATTATGCCTCAATAACGTGATTGATTTTTTTTTTTTTAATTTACACGGACCATGTTCAATGTGTGCTCAATAACATACCTTCTTTCCAAATTCCAAATGAATAATCCAGTAGACAAAAAATAGGACAAAACTATCTATTCTCAGTCCATCACAGTCCTCCCTTAATTTAGTATTTTTTAAAGCTCTGAATATAAGTAAAAATATCGCTAACGTAACACATTTTTTTAACATTTTAAAAATAGTTACGTACAACGAAAGCTACATTCATATAGATTATAAAACATTTTTATTTTTCAGACTAACCATTGTCGTGTTATCGATCCAACCGTTGGACCAAATTTTTTTTAAGTTAATTTTTCTTTTGTCTAGATAAAAATTTACACGAAGTAAGTTCAATATGTGCTTAATAACATATTTTCTTCCCAAATCCGAATACACATAATATAGAGGGTAAAAAAATTTGAAAAAAAACATCGTTTCTTCGGCCCTTCACAGTCATCCCTTAAAAGCAGTTAACGTAAGAAAAGACAGCGAAGATAATAATTTCATCGGCCTGGCGCCTTACTTACCCGAATAATAATTACAATAACAATAAAAAAGTAGTTTAAATAATACTTTTTCCCGGAGGTTGACTTACCCGAATCAAAGGTGATCTCGCTCACCATGATCCACCTGAGTGAAAAGTGCAATCTCAGCTTCACGAATTTTCCGACTCTGTGATGAAGCTTTATGGTTATATTTCGCGAAGACTCGAATAGCTTGTCCTCCATGTAATTGTAAGTTATCGGATCGCCTGTATAATATTTCCCACCGATGCTGAAGAGTATGTCCGCCTGGGAGAAAACCTACGAGTGAATCAGCAGAGAAGCACGAAGAGAATTAGTACCGAAGAGACGTAATAAAAACGTTTAACAATTTTATGCGACGGGTTCATCCTGGCTGCATAATATATCGTCGGTTTCGATCGACACTTTGATTTGTGGAAATCTCTCGATTCGTTTTCTCGCGGTGGCGAATGGAAAGAAATGGAAATCGTTGAATTTCCATCGTCGCGCTGAGCCCCGATGGAAAAGGAAAGAGGCGTCGGGAGAAGAAGATGAAGAGCGAGGGAAGGGAAGGACGACTACGAGAAATGTAAAAAAAAAGTTTAATATGCCTCTAAAGTTCGATAGAGTATGTGATCCGGTTATAAATCTACTCTCGGTGTTATCCGAATCCGTCCATTGGCAGTCATTCTTTCTGTTTCTTTTTTCTTCTCTCTCTTCCCGACTCTCTCTCCTCTCTCGCTCTCTTTCCGACCCTCTCTCTCTCTCTCTCTCTCCCTCTCTCTCTCTCTTTCTTTCCATCGCATATTAGCTTCTTGCAGACACCCGCACGTTTTCATGCCGGGATACTATATTCGCCTAAGGATTTCGTTTGATATGGTGCTTCACATGAGAGCAGTCTATTTCTCGCTTTTTTTCAGGCAGGTGTAAGAGAGACGCTACACTCTCTCTCTCTCTCTCTCTCTCTCTCTCTCTCTCTCTCTCTCTCTATCTCCCCTTCCCCGTACTCATTACATGCATCGTACGTTCACGTCACGCAGCTTGATGCTCGTCTGCATCTCCCCGCCTGCACAGCTGGAAGAGGCCAGATTATTCGTTCGCGCTTTTATACAGCGAGCTTTTATATTTAAATGTATAAACATAGAAGAACGTGCGTTGCGGTTCGCAAAGTACGCTTCTGTTGGTAATGTATTCACGAAACGCGAGATTAAACAGAGCGCTTGAGGGAGACTTCCGTTGTCGATAAAGCGCCTGTGGTCTGAACGATTGATTCTTCGCAATCAGACGAGGGTGCGAGGGTCTATATGGAACACGAACTCTCGAGGATCGGACTCTTTGCGCGCAAAAGAAAGTGTGGAGGAATATTTTGGCGATTGAGATTAAGGATTTACGGGAGCTACGAATTGAGGCAAACGGATCCGAAATTAAATTTGTCTGATGTTTGCTCGAGATGTTGAGTAGAATCAGGCCCAAGTGGCATAGTGTGTAGACATAGCCTCGAACTTCCAGTTGAAAGTGTTTTTTTAGCGGTGTTTTTACCTGTGATTTTTAATATTCAACTTCATTAGGACAATATTCTTGAAGTAAATATAGAGCATCTCATACTGCCACAATTCATGAGGCGCTCAATTGTTTGTAGCGTTGCCATGCAGTTTAGTAAGGATGTATGGGAGAGCCAAACGAGAAATCAAGCAGAACAGTTCATGAATTACAGCACGTTAGAATTAATAAATAAAGGTACAATTAATTAAGTTGCAATTAATTAATCCGCATTTATTCTCACTTCGGTACGTTACAATTAATTAGAATTAATTAGGTTACAATGAATTAATTAAATTTCAATTAATGACGTTATGACTGAATCATTGTACTCCAGTACTTCATTAACTACCTATGCCTACTACCTTCAGTACGTTAAAATTAATTGTATTCAATTAATTACGGTAAAATTAACTAAATTACTTTAGAATAAATCTCAGTCCGTTACAATCAATTACAATTAATTGATGAAGTTACAACTAATTAAGCTATTTCATTACTAATTCGGGTACGATACAATTAATTAAGTTACAAGTAATTAAGCTACTTCAGTACCAACTTGAGTACGTTACAATTAATAACACCATGATTATGAAGTGAATGATTATTAAATTTTCCAAAAAGTGTCTTCTATACACAAATCACTCACACGCAAAATCTAAAAAATGTCCAATGTTTTCAGCGTCCATTTCTCTCATCATATCCAAGAGAAAGGCAACGTCCCATACAAACGCGTGCAAAACTCCTGAAAACCAAAAGTCTCATAATTCTTCAACCAGTTGATGAATACGAAGCAAAAATGCACCCAATTTCGATCACCATGGTAGCGCTAAGACTACCATACATCCTTAAGATTCTTCACGTCATTAAAATTCTTCCACTCCTCCATCATCGTCCATTTTCGACGTAGAGCAATTCCGAAGTGACGGCGAAATAAAGTGTCAAGTCATGTAAGCGGCAACTCATTGGAGTTGGGATTAATATCTCCTACGGACATAGGGAAATACGGCACGTTACCGCAGTATTCTATACACATTTATGTCTAGATCCTTGTAACGAATAATACGTAAGCGTGGGAAGGATATTTGGTGGCGTATAGTGGAAATTGCCAGTTTCGTTGTATACTCGAGGAGGGGGGGGGGGGGGGGGGGGTGTTGGTGGCTGTCGAGTGGATTTTCCTACATCAACGACAGAATTTACTGTCACGGGCGGAGTTGTGTACGCTCAGGGATACGACGATTATAAACCAACAAATTCGAAACTGTTTCGCTCGACTCGCCACGATCCACAGGCCAAAGCGCGTCATAACGGCTGTCCCCAACAGAGAAATGGAACGGAGTTTGCGATATGAAATCTGAAGAAAGGAGTTTCGAGGGCCGACAATAGATATCTATACATGTATGTTTGACAATCAACGAATGGTCGGACATATTCGTAGTTACGGTATAGTTGGCTCGTTCGTGTATGGTCAAACATCCGGGAAGAGCCTCAGCGCATCACAGATGTGGGGGCTATATTTATAGCGAATGAACCCGTCCATATCACGAGGAAATCTCATGATATGGCACTTGGCAGTTGCGGTAGTCTCGTCGGGTTTGTCGAAAGAGTCGGTCGAGCCGAGTTGTTGAAAATGCCAGGTCGATCGCTTAACCACAGCTTCCTGAGCTGTGGGAGGGAAGGAGCGAGAGATATACAGGACAAGGTAAAGATGAAGAGAAAGAGCGGTGTACTCGATTGTCTGGTGATGACTTTTTGTTACCGAAGCGTTCCTCATCGATCGTGGAACAAATCGGCCACCAACTTTTAACCCAACCCAAAGACAAATAGCAAAGAATAGAAACGAAAGATCTTCATTTTTTTCTCCAATCACGGTGGTGCAAGTACGTACTCGATTGTTCAATCGCTGCTCCATCTTTTTTATTTGTTACAGTTTTCTTTCCCAGTCGATTAATGTGACTGAAACCTGGTTTGACATCAATGGTTTACAGATTGCGAAGAATCGAGTGACTTCGTGCTCACTTCTAATTAATCATCATGCAGTTTTTGGTATTGCTATAAGGGTGATTGGCATTCCAATGAGGGTAGATCGCTGCTGCGCTCTTTTTTATATGCTGCAGTTTTGTCTTCTAGTCAATCAATGTGACTAAAAAGTGGATTGACATAAATGATTCACAGATTGCGAAGAATCAAGTGATCTCATGCAATAAAGGTCACTTTGGTATTGCAATGAGGGTAGATCGCGGCTTCGACTCATTTATATGCTGCAATTTTGTCTCCCAGTCAATCAATGTGGCTAAAAATTGCCTTGGCATCAATGATTCACAGATTAAGAAGAGTCCAGTGATCTCGTGCACACGTATACTTGATCATCATACAATTTTTGGTATTGCAATAAGGGTAGATCGCTGCTACATCTTTTTTATGTGATGCAATTTTGTTTCCCAGTCAATCAATCTGACTGAAAACTGCTTTAGCATCAATGATTCACAGATTGCGAAGAATCGAGTGATCTTCTGCAATAAGGGTAACTTTGGAATTCCAATAAGGGTAATTCATTTTCACCCTGAAAGCCTCTTCAGCCTACCAACTCTGTACTACTGCCTTGATCAGGTCAGGCGGTCAGGCGATCACGAGAATCACTCGACTCCCATTATTCTTTCTCTCACAGAATCAATTTTATTCCAGTCCTCGGTCATCGGCTCATTGACTGCCTAACTTTCACCACGATAAGCTGACATCGCCCGGCGTTACTAGCCCACTCCGTTTCACTCGCCAATGCAAATATCGTTTGCGAAAAAAACCACCTGCCCTTGGGGTCGCGCGTGAGAGATTAATGTTCGAATCGCGGCTATTAATCGTCGTTCGATGATCTTCGGCTGCGAGTCAGTCTATTTGCATGAAAGCACAACGGGATTATGGTAAACGTTTCCATCGCGAGAGCAAGGCAGACGATGTGAAAGGTAGAGCGAGTGAGTGAGATATCGAGCAAACCGCACGTGGAAATGAGGGAGGATTTGCGGTAGACTCGCAGTAGTCGTATACAGTGAGGGCAAACGATCGAATTATAAAGCACCCGCATTCTTCAACGATAGAACTGATAGTCATGAAACTCCGCCAGGTTCTGCCTTCTGCATACGAGTGCCTGTGCGTGTAGTATACGTGTCTCCATCGCGCATGCCGCGCTTGTCCCTCGTAATTCCATTCGTGGCTATAATTTCCGGCCCTTCCGGTTCGGCCGGGAACGTCACGACGAGCCCTCGCTCTCGTCACACACATACGCAGCTACACGCACACCTACACGTGGCTGCTCTTACTGCTGAAAGTTCTACGGACGTACATGCCGCGATATTCCAACTACCTGCCATCTTGAATACGCCCTTTTGACTGTTAGTATCATATATATAGGCACTCAAGCACCTATACTGATTCGAATATAGTCGTACGAGCGATGAGTTCGATAACGTTCTGCACTATGCATCGGAGTGTGTTCGGTCACCTCTTCGATCGTTCAAGGGTTCGCGTCTGCTGTTTCGCCCCCCACCCCACCCTCCGAGGGGGGGGGGGGGGGGGCATATAGCGCGTGAGGCTTCTGGCACATGTGGAATTTTACACAAGTGCGAGCGTTATTATTTTCCCATATTGGCGAAGTCGTAGTCATGTGCGTGACGAGAGTCTATTCGTATCGGGGCGAAGGACCACGTTGGGTGTTTACGTTTATACGTGTGTATGGGTTTGCACACGTACGCTCTGCCATGGGATACCGATTTAAGTGGTTCCTGGCTTTCGATGTCCTCGATGGATATTGACGATGTCCCGAGCGACGTGTCCATAACCGTGGGCTGTCCGAGGGTGCGTGGGGCATTTGCCCCCATGCTTGTTTTTCATTCGCGTTAGGAGTGACGTATTCATCGGCTCGATAAAATTAATGGGAAGCGTAGAGTTTCGCAGGGACGGACTTTGAAGTTATTCGAGGTAGGTAGGTGTATGGTAGTGAAAGAAAAATTGTGTTTTTTTTTGCCAATCGTGATCCAAACGTGGATGTCGATTAAAGGGTTTTACCACTTTGAGATTTGAAAAAAATCGATTTTTTCGGTTTTTTTGGGAAAAGATAGTTTATTATTTATCTTTTTGGGAATATTTTGTGTGTTTGAGCTTCTCGGAATTCCAATTATTGGCGGGTTTATGGCAATTTGAATTGAGCGCGGACGAAGCCTTAGCAAGACATTAAAGAGGACAGGAAGTTGAAAAGAGAAGTTGAAAAGGAGTCAGAGGACATCGCAGCATCAATGGGAGACTTCATTTATGCTCCAGGAACCGCAGATTGAAGGTTATGTAGGCAAATATTTTATCTTATGATGCTGACCCGGGAATTTTTTTAATGCATTTTTGTCAAGGCTACTTATATTTTTGTAATCTGCTCAAACGATTTTGATGAAATTAATACCGCATATTCTTAACAATACTATCTCTAATGTGGCATCGGATTTTTTTGCTTGAATGCCGCGTTCCTTTTTTGTTGATTTTTAAAAATCAATATTTTTGTGAAAATCTTTTTTTTTCAAACAGCTGTCATTTCTACAAAAATTTAAGCCTATGTTATATTTTAGCTATCACCTTCCTTCACAAGAATTTTTTTCTTTCAATTTTTCAGATGATGCCTGACGGAAGACAATTCCACCGTCGGCAAGGATTTTCAAAAAAGAGTCACACTAGACGACTTATGTCTCCGCCATTCGACATTTTTATTTATTGGTTTATTTTCTTCAATTTGTTCATAAAACTTTTTTTGCTCTTTAGATGCTGACGCGGAGAGAACTATTTTTCTCTTTGCGTTTTTCTGGAAATTATGATTTTTAACTGGTGGACGCAATACCGCATATTCTTAATGATATTATCTACAATGCGGCATAGGGTATTTAATTGAATGTCACATTCATTTTTTTAAATTAATTTCTAAAACTCGGAATTTTTGTAAAAATCGGTTTTCAAAAACAGCTGTCCTTTCTACAGAGGAATTAAAATTTTATCCGTTCACCTTAGCTATTATTTTTCTCTACAAAAAGCTTTTTTCAATTTTTCGCACGACGTCTGACAGAGAGAAAAGTTCCACCATCGGCAAGGATTTTCAAAAGTATGTCGTACTGGACGGCATATATCTCCGCCATTAAATGTTTTGTTTATTCCTTTTATTTTTCCAATTTCTTTCGATAAAATTATGATGTATCTGTGAATGATAAAAATTATTTTATGTATTCCCCAGTCAACATTTTTTCAAATTTGCGTACATTTTTTTCCGCTCACCGAGGTGGTGTTACGCCTTGATTGGGCAGTTGGATGAAAGTTAATTCGGAGTCGGAGACTCGGTAGTCGCAATAACGACGTAAGTGTCGAATGAAGAGATACGTGATGTGCTGACGCGCATCCATGCTGGAAGGGATAAGGTTATTGGGATTCGGCGAACGCTCTCGTGATAACGCCTTGGCTGGAATATTGAATGGGGAGAGGAGGGGGGGTTTAAGGGGTAAGGTGCGAAGTATGTATATTATGTAGCGAGGAAAAAGTTCGCGAGAGAGAAAGAGAGAGAGAGAGAGAGAGAGAGGGAGAGAGAGAGAGAAGCGAAAAATCCGGAACGTTGTACCGATGACACGTCAAAAGCTCACGGACCTTCATAAAAATGGATTGAAGAGTGTGCGAACAGAGCGACGAAAGCAGGAAGATCAAAACCTCGTGTGGCGACCTGTATCCAAAGTGGGCGTATAAAGGGTGTCCCATTTATCTTTCCACGCGATTACCTCGGAAATGATCGGTGCTGCAACAACGAGGATAAATTCTGTACAGACCGCGAGCGCTTTTGAGAACTCCCACGGCCAATATTTTATGCTCGTCGATGGAGAAGGCGATTTGGGTCACAGTTTTTCCTTCCACCGTTACGGTGATGGAGCATTTTTTTCATCGATTGATCCAACGAAATCACATTTCCAAAATGGCTCCCCTGAGTATAGGAATTATGGATCTTGGGTGGCAAGTGTTTTTGATTATGGTGTTTGTTGGTACCGGGTGATTTTGGATGGACTCGTAAAAATGGGACACTCCGTATGTTTGCTTATGCAGATGGAGAGACGGAGGAGAGCCTCGAGCCTGTTGATCGCCCCACGAGGTACGTATCGTCCTTTCAACATCGCAAATCCCACTTGCGTATTCACAACGCGACATCTACGGCGACCGTCTCACTCGCAGCTCTCCACCAAACTAAGCGGAAACGACTCTGTGAAGACTTGCGGAGTCTAGAGGGATAGAGGGCGAAGGAAAATCCTGAAGGCACCTTCAATGCTGGTCTTTGCAATCAACTCTTCTTTTGCTTGCTCTTCGGTTTTGACGCGCAATATTTCAATGGTGGTGAAATAACGAGAGGGTCATCGGAATAAGAGGGTCTGCCTCTACCGATTTTTGTTTGGGTTTGGTTTTTGACCGTACTTTTCGATCGATAGAATGGCGAAGACAGGTTTCTCATTCCGAGATTCAGGCAATTTGATTCTGTCTGATAAAGGAGGCTTGAGGGGATCGTTTGTATCTCTATGTTTCTACCTTATATTAGGGAGTCTTCTCACTTTAGACGATAAAAAAGGCTATTCTCATGCATTTTTTTTTTGTTATAGGCTTATATTATAGGCATTGATATAAAAGTTGTTACACTTAATAAATACACTCTCGAAATACATTAAAAAATTTATTTATTTAAGTCACTATTCATAGACGAAAATGGTAGTTAAGAAATTTCCTAAAAAATTGTAGGTCGGCGCTGTTGATGAAATCTCGGAAATGGATCATCCGAAACAAAAAAATCAAACGGTTTTAGATGCAGTATGTCAATGGCTATAGTGCATATCATACGATTTTTGATATATGCAAAAATAGCAAAATGGCGGCCATTTTTCGAGAAAAAAAACGTGTTTTTTTCATCGTTTTTGGCAAGAAAAATGGTAAATATGAAAATTTCAAAGAAACCTTGATATGCGCCATAGCTATAGTTGTGAAGAATATGTGGTTACAATTTCGTAAGGATCCGTTCACTAGTTTCGGAGATTTTATCAACAAGCCGTCGAAAAACGTTGTCTCGAGAAAAACGCGTTTAAAGTTTGTTTGGGTTACACAAATACATAAAAAAAGTTTTTTATGTATTTTGAAAGTGTATTTATTAAGTGTAACAACTTTTATAGCAATATCTATAATATAAACCTATCAAAAAAATGCATGAAAATAGCCTTTTTACCGTCTAAGGTGACAAGACCCCTTAACATAAAAAATTCGAACTTTTAAAATGAATAATACGTTTTATTGATAAATTAAAATGTCAGGTGATTTCGAGAAACCCTATATTTGTTTCACGGAATGCATTGGATCAAATGTCAAAATAGGTGGCGCTGATGTGGTTAGAATTTTCAATCAGACAAGCGACCATTTTCCAGCCTCTTTGAAATCCAGTTCTCTGGGGTGAGTGAACTTTTTTCTAATACTTAATACTTATAAGTATTACTTAATACTTAATACTCAACTAAGTAATACTTATTTAACTTGATACTCAATTAAGTAATACTTATTTAACTTAATACTTAATTAAGTAATACTTGTTTAACTTAATACTTATAAGTATTACTTAATACTTAATACTTAATACTTAAATAAAAAGAATAATTTTTTTTTCCTCAATATTATGAAAATCGGGGAGTGGTAGGTCCTTCCTGTTGGAACGAGACGTCGACTGTGAAAATTTCGAACCATTCGGTCCGACCGTTTTTGATAAAAATTCAAAAACCTTCCACCAGATTTCTTTGCCAGCGAAATAATTTCGCAAAAAAATTTCTCATCATACAGTTACGAAAATGGTTCTTACCTGAACATCGTGGCTGAACTGATTGTTGCAGTAGATATGAACAGCCGAGAATTCTCTGATTCTGTCGAATTCGAATTTGATTTCGACGGGTTGTCCACCTCTCGTGTCGTTGCGCCATCCGACCCAGCCCTGGCCGCGATCACCTTCGTAATAGCTCGTCTTGAAGTTCTCCGGGCCTATCTTACCGTCGGTCAATTGGCCGAGACCGCGGCGCAGTTCGGACTCCCAGTGGCCGTCGTAAGTCGCGTCGAAGAATTCCCAGTCCTTGCCACGCTTGTCGCCCTGGGGCATCGAGTACGAGACTACACCGTCTGTCGAATGAAAAGGCCCCCGTAATGTCGCGCGCTTATCGAGCCTCCGTTTCTCGTCACAATCCATTATCATCGCCGATCAGTTTTTCAAAGTCCATTAAGGCGGAAATCCAGTTTAGGAGTATGTTGTTTTGCGATTTTTATGATTATTTTTGACAGGGAATGAATTAATAGAATTTATTCAAAATTTGGGAATATTTTATACATATTTTCAATCAAATATTGACATTTTCTTCGAAGTTTTTCCTCTGAAAATATGGAACGTGTAACTTGTCACCCATCGAAGGTCGTCATCAGACTTTACTGTTTGTGTAGACTCTGGAGGCCACAGTTTTCATCGGAAATCAATACGGTTTGAAGATTACTTTAAGAACGTGGTTTCCTCCTATATGAACCTAACTGTGACCAAAATGGAAAATTGCATTTTTTTGGAGGTGTCGAAACAAAAGAGAATTCTTGACGTTATTTTATAACCTTTTTCTGCTATAAAAAATATACTTTGAACAATGATATTACCCCAAATTCAGGTTCATATAGAGCGTAATTATATGAAAAAAGTAGCCATTACTGTATTAAATCATGGGTTACAAACTTTCTGAGATAAAGTGTACGCAAATTGAAAAAAGTTAAACACAAGAATTATTTATGCTACTGTGGGAACATATTCTTGAATAGCTTTGCTGAGAATGCATGGAATAAAAAAAATCGATATTTTGAGTGATCTAGACCGGTTTCCCGTCTTAAAAATTCCGATGATCTTACCGCTCCAGTAGCAACCGTAGATTTCGACCCTCATGCACACCGTACGGGGATGAAGGCTGTAAGGGAGGAATCTTATTTTGCTCGCCCAGAACGGAGGCGACAAATTGTGCATCGACTCGATGTACGTGTTTGTGTTTCCCGTGATCACCTGGAAACAGCAAAAAATTCGCGAAAATGAGGTTGATGGTGCCAAAAATTGCGTGAGCACAGCGCGGAAAACGAATGGGCAGAAGTAGGCTGTGGATAATGCGTCACGTGCTGTCAACGGCTTACACTACTAGAAATTTTCGAAATTTTCGATTTTTGGATTTTGACAGATTCTCGAAATGTAACATTTCAAAACTATTCTCCGAAATGGTCGAATCGATCCGTGAAAAATTCAGGGAGTTGTTGGCGTTTAAACGTAGGTTCCGTGAACCAGCGAACCTTAAACGCGTTTTTCTCAAAATGCTTTTGAGCAATCGGTAATCATGATATTACAAAAATCTCTACGCCGATCAACAACATTTTACAAACTTCTTTTACGAACCAAAATATAGTGCCAAAAAAGTAGTGGTAGTAGTACCAAAAAAAAAACGAAAAAGTTTATTTTGCAAAAAATGTGTGCGTGTTACATGGACCCGGCATAGCAGGCTATGCCGCCAAGACAACATTTTTTTCTGTGTAAATCGTACTTTCGAACGCGTTTTTCTCAAAACTATATTTTTCAAATTGACTTTTACATCTCAAAGACTTTTGAACGGATTTCGCTCAAATGGTATAGTCAGCGCAAACATAGTTCTCACCTGAACTAGAATATTTCTGATATCTGCCATAGTTTCTTTTAACCTGAAAAAGTCGAAAACAATGAGGAAACATGAAACTCAACATTTAAAACCGTGAAAAAAATTCAATTTTCCATATTTTTACTTCACTCTAGTTCCGGCGATAGCCTCAGGTCTACAAATTGTATGCCATTTGATTTTTTGATTCCAGATGAGCAAAACCTCCGGAATCATGACAGCCGTCAACCAACTTTGTTTACACAGATTGTTTTCCGAGCGCCGAAAGGCGATTCAACTCGTCATTTTTGTTTGATAAAATTCTGAGGGACTGTAAAATCATTAATAAATGTGTCGCGATGATAATTCAAAGATAGTGTCTTTTAATAGTCCATCGAAAAAAATTCCCAAATAAAAGTGAAAAAGAATAGTCTCCACGTGGTCGGCCCGTTAAAACCATACGCTACAATCTAAAAACAGAATCTTCCAAATGCACACATTTTCCTTAAAAAAATCCGCGAACATTCCTCTTTTTCGGCCACCAGCTAGGTGTAACCCGTTAACAAAAGGATGATGAATCGACGTTTTGGCTTTCCGAGGGGCGGAGTGGAGGAAAAGCTGTGCGACATAAATATCGGAATATGAACGACATATTCTCCATTGGAGATCAAACATTGCGAAGGGAATGGCGCAAGCGCTTCTCGGGTGAAAAGGGTTAGCAAACATCGAATCTATATATCCGTGTCTCGAGTTTTTTGTTGCTCCTCCCGTACTATCGATTGCTCTCTCTCTCTCTCTCTCTCTCTCTCTCTCTCTCTCTCTCTCTCTCTCTCTCTCTCTCTCTCTCTCTCTCTCTCTCCTCTCTATCTGTGCAAGCTTCATGAATAAAATAAACAACGTATTTGACTCACGAGGAATGCACACACGGGCCCGTATATCAACAAACACGTATTATTTTCGATCTACATAGGAGGCGCAGCCCTTTGGCTCGATTTGGGGTTCGCTGGTATCACGCGAGCTTTCCCGCTGTGCTTTTACAGACGCGAAATTGTACCCCCCCATTCGCGACGTTGTATTACACAACGCGAACGAGTGTACATCCGGCCACCCCTGTGCGCGAAAACATTTTAAGCGCTATCCGCTCTCGCCGACGATTGTACGAGCTACAAACGCGTGCCGAAAATTCCGCGATGTCCGCTAGACACGCGCGCCAGCCCTCTTCGACGCTCGGGGAATTTTATTTTTCCCCCCGTCTGCTCCATTTATTTTCCTCCTCGGGCTCGTCGACTTTTGGCCAATTTCTCCGCAGCCCCGAGTTATTTCGCCGCAAGGACACGAAGGTTCACCGCGAGGGGCAGCCGAGGAGAATTCGGTGTCGTCGAAGGCTGATGGAAACGACAGCCCCAATATCGGCAGGCCCCCGTGACGGAGCATTCGTCAGTTCTCCCGCTTGCCACAAAACAATTGATTACGCGAACGTTAGAATTTCGTTGAAGATTAATGAATGATTTTCGCGGCAAGGAACAGTCGGCCCTTCCCAGCCGACAATTCGGTCGCCGTCAACATTCGCTCGGAAGATCTCACGACCATCCGTCACTTCCGAACACCGAGGAAAGTATACGAGCCACGCGTAGAGGGCTGTTGTATTTTTTTTCCACGCTCCTCTACTTCGGGAACACCCGCCGTCACTTCGCTGCTGTAAAATTCTATCGAGGGCACGTATACGATCCTCCCGTAGTCTTAAGACCGTAAGGACTAAAGGGTGGGCCGGAGAACGAAAGGATGAGCTGGATGATGAAGACGTGGGCTGGAGGACGAAAGGGTGGGCTGGAGGACGAAAAGGTAGGCTGGAGGACGAAAAGGTGGGCTGGAGGACGAAAGTGTGGGCTGGAGGATGAAAGGTGGGCTGGAGGACGAAAAGGTGGGCTGGAGGACAGAAGGGTAGGCTGGTGGGTGAAAGGTGGGCTGGATGACGAAAAGGTGGGCTGGAGGATGAAAGGGTGGGCCGGAGGACGAAAGGGTGGGCTGGAGGACGGTCTGTAGGGTTCGTAAGGACAGTGGTAAAGTATTTTTCCTGTACCACTGTACGCTGCCTCAGCTCCGTATATACGCACACAGTACATGTGTTACTCAAGGCTATACCGGGAGAACGTTTCTGGTAGGTGCCGCGGCGAGTGTCTCGTACATTCTTTAGGAGCCACGTAGGAGACATTCGCTAAGGTAAGAGTCTCGTCGCTTCGCGAAACGATGGCAGTAACTATCAGACAGGATGCTTTACTGAACTTCTTTCGTCGCTTTTGCCGGGAAAAAGTATACACGGACAAATATATAGGTGTATCCATGTCAGGCGCGATCTACTTCGTTGCGATTGCCGAAATGCGGCTTGTTTTCTAGCGCCACGCATCCAATGTATGGGGAAATGGTACAAAAATCATGAACTCTTCTTTAATGCGGTAGACAATTTTATTTCTTATTATATTAGGTGTATAAAAAGAAATCCATTATTTTTGTCTTTGATTTCATGAAAAAATAATGGATTGCTATTTACTCCACCTATTCTTCGTTATTAGGCAAGAATATCGTTGAAGTTGAAATGAAGAACAAATTTGATTGAAGACGACGGGTTTTGCTTATTTTTTACATTTTCTATCCACACATTCACTAGATTTTGATGAAATTGCCTCCTTTCGAAAGAACATTGTAAACAAACGATTCGCAAGTAGGGGCAAAAAAATGAATGTAAATATGGATCTGCATTAATGTACAAATCATTATAAGGCCAGATCTAAAAACACTTTCTGACGTTTTTTTTTTCAAACCTTCATCAATGTTTAACAATACAATACAGTGCACTACATGTTGTTACAGTACGTTCCACGATTTATTTTTAAATTATTTTAAGAAGTTAATAATAAAGTAGAGTACATTTTCACTTTAAAAGTTGAAATTTCTGCTCCCCTCCGCTGCATCATAATTTTTAGCGATGATGGATCGGTCGAGCTCCGTCACAAGTTATCGATTCGGCCGTTGGACTACATTTTTTATGCAGGAGCTCCATTATACGTCAATAACGTCGCCAATTTTTATTCAAAAAGAATATAAATGTTCACAACCCAAGTTCGATGTATGCTTAACAACATACCTTTTTTCCGAATCCCAAATAAATAATCTTCAGACCAAAAAAAAAATCGGTAAAACGACCTTTTTCAGGCCACGACAGTGGTGTCATCCATCAATCGGCACATCATCGGTAGACATTTCTCGACATTCGATCCCGCGCCGCTGCAGTGATGCAATTTTGTTTTTTTTTTTTCATACAGAAATCCCGATTTTTCGCGATGAAAAAATGGCGTCCTCGATTTGGCGGAGGGCTCAGTTTCGGCGAAATATCCCCGTCTATTACTTTACGTCAAACGGGTTTCCACGTGTATTAACTGTCAATCGATATCAGGTCGCGGAGAAGCAGTAACGTTGGAATTCCCTTGGCTGGCGAGTTTCCCATCGGATCAACGCCGTTCGCGAGCGCACGGCCGAACAACGTTACGTACAAGGGCCTCGTCGAGACGCGAGCCAAGACCTATAATTTTTAACCCAGTTGCCAAAGCAGCCGGGGCAAAAGACGAAAAACGATAAGTTCACGGAAAAAAAGAGGAGAACACGTATGTGTGTATGACGAAGAATGAGGCAAGAGTTTTGCTGCTCCCTCGTAGCGGAGTTGTCTCGAAGATGGTACCGGAAGCTTCGGGAGGAAGCGTCCGGGGGCTCGTTGCCGTGAGAAAGGAGACGACCATGCAGAGGATAGTACAGACGTGTGATGGAGCTCCTTGAAAAATTCGGCTACGTAAGCAGCAAGGACCAAGAGGTCGTCAGTGGGAAACGTCTCGTGAAGGGTGGCCGAGGTAGGGCAAGAACAAGAAGGCTGCAGAGAGAGAGAGAGGAGAGGGAGGGAGAGAGATAGGGAGAAAGTAGACGAAGTAAAGAAGAGGAAGAATTTCAAGTGGTCGTTACTTATGCGCTCGAGCGTGACCCTTTTTGCCTATCGGTAGCGAAAGCACGTAAAGTGGATTTACTGCATCGCACCCGCGAAGTACCATTAGACACTCATATATCTATATGTGTGTTTGTGTGTGTATACAGGGTGTCCTGTTACGAATGGACAACCCTGCAACTGTCGATAGATCAGCTTATGTCCTACTAGATGCTGGAGTTTCAGTTTAATTGAAAAAAGTCATCTGCTTTTGGTTTTCGCATGTCATTTCTACAAATGACATAAATCGGCAATAACTAATCGGCTTTTTAAACTAATTGGCACGATATGCATAGTACATTTATTTACACCGCAGGCTATGAAAGTCAGATGATCGAATTGGTTTGTATGAAAATTCTGAATAAGATCTTTTTTCATAAAGTTTCCTTAATATTTGAGGTCAAACAGAAGACTTTTCTAGATAAAACAAATAACCAAGAGTATTTTTAAGCAACTGGGTCAAAAAAGCTATCATATTGTGAAAATAGCATGCGAAAAACCAAAAGCAAACGATTTTTCGCACGCCATTTCTACAAATGATAACTTCTTTCACTCAGTTTTTTAAAGTACTCTTGGTTATATATTTTATATAGAAATGTTTTCTAAATAAAATAAGCAAAGTTCAATAAGCTATTATAAGATAAAATAAGCAAAGTTATCATAAGCTGTAATGAGATAAAATAAGTAAAATTATTGTTTGTAGAAATGGCATGCGAAAAACCAAAAGCAAATGATTTTTCGCACGCCATTACTACAAATGATAACTTCTTTGACCCAGTTTTTAATAAATACTGCTGGTTATATAATTTATATAGAAAAGTTTTCTAGATAAAATAAGCAAAAGTGCTAAACTGAAATTCCGGGGTTTAGTAGGAGGTGATCTGACCTATCGAAAGTTGCAGGATTATCCATTCATAACAGGACACCCTGTAGATGCATTTTCCACTTTACCGACCGAATAGCGAGGTTTGCTCATAGAGGTTTATACTGTGTATACAATATTCACTGTGGAACGACGCGTTATGGCTCACTCCATCTGTGCATGTCTCTGCATTGGGTAACACGTGCTGCGTGTCGCTCATCCCATTAGAGTTTGCCTGGCAAATGTAAGTGTGTGGAGGAATATTTTGAAGCAATCGCTGGAGCGAAGATTGATTGGGGCTCGAACAGCTTAAGCTAACAACGCCTAAGGGGTTTGCATTAGCTTCAAATAAATGTAAAAAATACGATTTTATTGCGCAGTCTCCAGCCTAGGATCTTAATTTTCATTTGCAACAAAAATTCTTCGGACTTTAAGGGGTTCGGCCAGAGTAACGGGTATAAAATCATGTGCGAATTTAAAAATTTTTATTCGTATGAAAAAGTGATTCACTCATAACATTAATTACACATCTATTTAGTACGAATGTCAAGCTGTTAGAACTTTTTTTTTTCGATGTTCAAAATAGCCGTCTACTAATATTTTCTTTTGTTATCTTTTTTTTAGGCGCTCCGCGGCGTGACATTCAGCATCCACAATTTTTTACTTAGAACAAAAAACAAAAATTCTCGTCAATCTCACATTAGAATACCTAAAGAAGTACGTACGGAATTTGAAAAATATTGTTTTATTCAAAAGTTGTAGGTATTTGAACTTAAGAAATCAATTTTCACCGTAAAATTTCGTTATAACTGTTCATAAAATGAAAAGTTTTCGATTAATCAGAAATTCCATACATACTTCTCTGCGAAATGCAATTAGGAACATAACTTTCAAATTTGAAGTAAATCGAGTGAAAATTGTTGAAGTTATTTGTCACGCCAATTGGAAAAAGCTGTTTCGAGAAGTTTCGAGTAGTCGGCCATTTTGTACATAAAAAAAAACATTTTAACAGCTTGATATTCGTACTAAATAAATGTGTAATTAATTTTACGAGTGAATCACATTTTCTTGCGAAAAAAAAATTCTTAAATTCGCACATGATTATATACCTGTTACTGTGGCCTAATGCCTTAAGTAAATTGACTGACTTGTGATGATCTTTTTTAAGGTTCCGCTCACCCACTGCGCTACGATATACCACCCTGCTGCGGTTGACCCATTTTTGCGTTTTTATCGTAATTGTGTTTCACAAAACGGTGTACCTCGCAGCACATTGTTTAAATAATCATAACTCAATTGTTGAACAATATTTTCCAATGAAAAAAGAACCCAAACCTGCCAAGACTACGAGTCAACTGTGTGCAAATTACCGACCACGTCACTCCAAAGCTTTCACGAGACAAAAAGAATTGAAAATGGACCTGTTTTTTGGGACCCAAGCTAATGAAGACCCGTCGAGCAATTAAATTAGCACTTGTTATTTGCGCGCTTCTCCAATTTAGGCTGATAGATCGCTTCGTTGTTCGTTGCTATCCTTCGGCGTCAAAACGCATTTTGTCGTTCTCCGATCGTACCGTTGGTTCCTGGGTGTTTGTTAGGGAGCTCGGGTGGGTTGTATAGATCGCCAAGGATTGGGAGGGACAGCGATGAGGGATGAGTTCACCGGAGGACGAGCACTATACCGCCGGATTTGCAGTGAGGGGATCACCAGAATCTTGTTGCTCGTCCAATTATACCTCCTAGTCTGGACAAACCTTAGCTGTCGAGAGCTTAAACTCTCCGGATCCCACAGGTTTTCCCCGCTACTTCGACAACCCCCCCATTCACCGTGTGCAGTCGAGGATCTGGAATTGTGGCTTGCTCGAAGCTGCGACGAACTCCGGGGGTAGGAAAGTCCGCGGCGAGCAATAGTTTGCGGCGTCTATGTTTGCTGTGTGCTATACGGCCCGGATAAATAGCGAATCTAATCAGCCTGACGGTCGATCCTTCATTTATGTTGCGCTCAATTTTCAACACTGCCGGAAGGGATAAATATCGGAAATTGTATCGACTTTAGGCGGTATGAACATGGCCGCTGGCTACTAAGCCTGATGGAATCAAAAGTCAGCCGATTTTGCCTGAGAATAAATCATTCGCTATAGATTAAGGAGGTTGGAGCCGTCCAATTGAGTCAAATGATGGTCCACGAATGTTTTTTTTTTCAATGACCTCAAACAAATGCATACGAAGTATAGATTTATTCTGTAGATGCTAATTTTTCATAAGCACCCTTAAGGCATTCAAATGACCATCTAATGGAATTTTTGGCAATTGAGGCCTTAGGCCATAGTAACGGGTATAAAATATTGTGCGAATTTAACAATTTTTTTTCGTATGAAAAAGTGATTCACTCATAAGATTAATTACACATCTATTTAGTATGAATATCAAGCTGTTAGAATTTTTTTTTTGATGTACAAAATGTCCGACTACTAATATTTTCTTTTGTTATCTTTTTTTAGGCGCTCCGCGGCGTGACATTTAGCTTGCACAATTTTTTTAACTAGAACAAAAAACAAAAATTCTCGGTAATCTACATTAGAATACCTAGAGAAGTACGTACGGAATTTCAAAAATATTGTTTTATTCAAAAGGTGTAGGTATACTTAAGAAATGAATTTTCAGTGAAAAATTTCGTCATAGCTGCTCATAAAATGAAAAGTTTTCGATTTATCAGAATTGCTAAATGCAATTGGGAAGATAACTTTTAAATTTGAAGTAATTCGACTGAAAATTGTTGAAGTTGTTTGTCACGCCAATTGGAAAAAGCTGTTTCGAGAAGTTTCGAGTAGTCGGGCATGGTGTACATCGAAAAAAAAAATATGTCTAACAGCTTAATATTCATACTAAATAGATGTGTAATTAATTTAATGAGCGATTCACTTTTGCACACGAAAAAAAAAATTGTTGAATTCGCACATGATTTTATACTCGTTACTGTGGGCTAAGGCCTTAATGTTTCTCAGATAAAGGGGGCAGGGAGGCTAGGGTTGATATTTTACAAAAGGGACAAGGGGCGGGGATCAATCACAGCGGGCACGTCCCTATCGCAAAAAGGAAATCGTATCAATCCATGAGTTTCGTGCCTCGCTCGAATCGTGCGAAAGGAACGTTAGGAATAAACGCGAGAAAGAGTGGCTTTTAGAATAGTTGAGCGAGCTCGGGCTGACGGGATTAGAGAGACGCGCGGTTGCTTCGCGCCCCCGGAAACAGACCGGAAGTCTGTTTCCCCATGGCATCCATCAATTTCTTACGCAACGTGATCCTCCCCGTGGCTTGCTTTCTTACGTTCGACACGCACAGGCGCTTGCGAGTTCTCGATCGATGTACGACAACCCGACGGGGCGGCTTCTCTGACCCTTGTGGGTCTCGTAACATGGGGGTGGCGATTATCGGATTTTCGACGAGGGAGACATGCAAGGGGAAGAGGAAAAAGGAGCAATGAAGAGAGAGAGAGAGAGAGAGAGAGAGAGAGAGAGAGAGAGAGAGAGAGAGAGAGAGAGAGAGAGAGAGAGAGAGGGAGAGAGAGAGAAAGACAATCGTCCAACCGTGGAGCAACGGGAACATGTCAGGCGTTAAGTGCTCCCGCGATCTTGCGCCATACGACAATCGAAGGTCAAGATTGGTAGTTTGATTTCCATAAAGTAGAGAGTGCTCGGTTAAATTAATTCGAATTAGGTAATCCAGATTGATTTAGAGTTAAACTTTATTAGTGTGGGAGACCACTGTGACGGGTAAAAGAAATCGATTTTTTCTTCTCGCAAAGTATACATGTTCGAGAATGCGTGAAAAATAATGTCCAGTTGAAAGAAAATTGACCAAGTTACAGACGATTTGGTGAGAGCAGGTAAAGCAACGATTTCGATTTTACCTATAAAAGCATGCGTGCTAAAAAGCATACATGAGTAAATAAATAAATAAGTTTTAGTTTACGTAACATTAATTGAAACTATTAATTAATTTTACTATTCATTAATTTTTTATATTAACTATTAATATAATTTTATTTTATTTAATTCAATTAATTTTATTAACCGAATATAATAAAATTAATTGAAACGACTTTACTCGACCTGGCCGGGATCATAACTCCAGCTATAATTGTCCGATTTTCAATTTAAAAACAACCAAACTTTCGGTAATTGCAGTAACCATCGTTATACGTACCCGTTTGTTTTGCATTTTTTTAAGGCCTCGAATATAAGTAAAAATTTCACCAACTTACACGTTTTTTTGGTGTAGTTCCGTAAAAGACATATCTTTGATTAATTCGGAATTTCGTGTATATCAGTGTATTTAGGACCGCTGATTATGGATATGATAGTGAAAATACCCGGAAACTTAATTTTCAAGGTTAAAACTTACAAAAGGGATTTAAAATAAAGTTTTTCTGCTTTATCTTAATAAATGTTGATCTTAGAGAAAAATGTTTTTCGCAAAAGTTGTAGCCTATAAAAAATTTAATCTTTTATATCCTATAAAGTTTTTGTCCAAAACCATTCTGGTTCGAGAAAAATAGGGTAATACTCCAACAAGTACATTTTACTAAATTCCGTTAGTTTCGGTATTATGTACCTACGCACTTTATTACGGGAAGGTTGGGGGTTGTTTGGGTTTGTTTGTTGTGTTGTGTGTTATTTGGGTTCGTTTGGTGCGTTGTGTGTTGTTTGTTGTTTGGTTGTTGTATGTTGTTTGTTGTTTAGTTATGCGTATCGGATAAAGATCAAACTAGAACCTTCCCGCGGCAAAGCGCGTAAGTAGATAACATCGACCCAAATGGAGTTTAGGAAAATGTACTTTCCAGAGCATTATCCCATTTTTATCGAAACAGATTAGTTTTAGACAAAACTTGTATGAAACATAAAATATCAATCTTTTTATAGGCTACATCTTTCGTGAAAAACATTTTTCTCTAAGATCAACATTTGTTACCATAAAATAGAAAACACTTCTAAAAAATCAGTTTTTATGAGTTTTGACCTCGAAAATCGAATTTGCGGGTTCTTTCACTATCATATTCGCGATCAGCGAGCAAAAATACACGGGTACACAAAATTCCAAATTAATCGGAGGCATGTCCTTGTCGGAACTTTAACCCTTTTTTTTAACAGACGTCATTGTGTGATTTTTATTCTTTCGAAAAACGGCTACATGAATATAGATTATCAAACCTTTTTATTTTTGTTTTTCAGATCAACCATTGTCAAGTCATCGATTCGGACCACATTTTAATAGAGACTCAACAACGTCGATGATCTTTATCTTTTTCCTCAATAAAAATTTACTCGAAATAAGTTCAATGTATGCTTAACAACATACTTTACTTCCAAATCCGAAATGAATAATCTCGCAGACGAACAAAATTCGGTAAGACGGGCTTTGTTGGGCCCGTCACAGTGGTGTCCTCCCTTAAGAGTTTTATACATTTTTAAATTCCTTTATTTAATTTGTTACAAATGATATACTTTTAATAAACAATGATACGACCTTCGTCCGATATCAAGACGATCGCCGACCTCCACCCAATGAATTCTTTAATTGTGGGCGGACGACAAAAAGGTTGCTTTTGGATTCAGAGATGATGGATCGGCCGAGCTTCGTCACATCGTGCATTCGAGTGACTATAAAATGATGTTATTCCGCGTACGAGACTCGCGAGACATTACGAATGCGCGTTCCATCGTGGAATAATACGAGGGTAGGTGTGGGGGCGATTAACTCTCGGCTATATACGAGTGAACCCCTTGCTCAAATAAGTGGATTCTCGTACGTGACTCATTGGCGCAAACCGACACGCGCGGCCAAACCGCGGCCTCTCTTTCCTTCGCGTTTCGTACACGCCAGGGGACAACCCCCGCTTCGTATTTACGATCTATTTTCACTGATAGTCTCCCGTTTATACGATTAGGATAATTGAATAGAAAATACCGTATAAATTGTATTTTGCGACCGTGAGCAAGTGTGTTTGAAAACATTATCGTATGAGCAGACACCGGGAAAACTAGGGTGACGATCAGGGCCAATCAATGCCAATTCTATAGTAGAAATATTAATTGACGATCATTCAGTCGATACATTTACCGCGAAAATTGTCACGATGGAGGAATCACCTCAAAGGCGACTACTCAAGAGCCCGGACCGAAGGTGAACTTGGACTTTTTTTTAAATCGATACCCAGTCGACAGAATGAAAATTCCGCTCACAGTGCCCTTTATTCCACATATCATCAAGACTTTAGGCCACAGTAATGAGTATAAAATCATGTGCGAATTTAAGCATATTTTCGTATGAAAAAGTGATTCACTCATAACATTAATTACACATCTATGTAGCATGAATATCAAGCTGTTAGGAAATATATATTTTTTTTGATGTACAAAAGGCCCGACTACTCGAAACTTCTCGAAACAGCTTTTTTCCAATTGGCGTGACAAATAACTTCAACAATTTTCACTCGATTTACTTCAAATTCAAAAGTTACGTTCCTAATTGCATTTCGCAGAGAAGTACGTACGGAATTTCTGATTAATCGAAAACTTTTCATTTTATGACCAGTTTATGAGCAGGTATAACGAAATTTTTCACTGAAAATTAATTTCTTAAGTTCGAATACCTACAACTTTTGAATAAAACAATATTGTTTAAATTCCGTACGTGCTTCTCTAGGTATTCTAATGTAGATTGACGAGAATTTTTGTTTTTTGTTCCAGGTAAAAAATTGTCGATGCTAAATGTCACGCCACGGAGCGCCTAAAAAAAGATATCAAAAGAAAATATTAGTAGTCGGCCATTTTGTACATCGAAAAAAAATATATATATTTTCTAACAGCTTGATATTCATACTCAATAGATGTGTAATTAATTTTATAAGTGAATCACTTTTTCATACGAAAACAACTATTAAATTCGCAAATTATTTTATACGCGTTACTGTGGCCTAAGGCCTTAAGTATCTTTACAAATTTCTTCACAACATTGTGTAACAAGGTGGCGGCACCAAAGATCACTGAAGCGAAACGTAACATCGCTAATTCTTCACTGATTGACTCGACATGGTTTTTTCAACCCCATAAAAACACTTTGCCCCGTACAAGTGGATTATTGATACGTAGAAAACTTTTTCCACAAAAATTCCAAAATTGTCCCTTTGTCCAGAGTAATCTGCTGACCGGTCCCCCATCCCAGTATCGGCCCAGGCCAAGACTGCTCAGCACGGCAGATCGTCACAAGACGCCTGTCTATTCCTGCCTGTATAGTCAGCCATGTACAATATCGTGAGCAGCCCAAAGAAACCCAAACGGTGCATCAAACTGATGGAGGTTGTTTGGTCGAAGCGATTTCGAATGGATGGGCTCTCAGAGAGACTCGCGTCACTCGTATCACTGGGCCAATATGACGTCAGAGCAAGGCAGTGCATGAAGAATAAGACGAGAATTTATTAATTTCTTTAAATTTAAAATTAAGTTATATTTTGATTTAATTTAATTTTTAATTGAATTAAAAAATGTAATTAAATTGTTTTTAATTGAATTAAAAAATGTAATTAAATTATTTTTAATTAAATTAAAAAATGCAATTAAATTATTTTTTATTGAATTTAAAAAATTAAGTTTCTAAAAATTGAACAAGCAACTTAAATTTAGTGCGCGGTTGTGAAAAAAGTTGAAGAAAATTAGGCTTCATTTTGACGGTGATCACACGATGTTTAGGAACAATACAACTGTTCCTTCAATTGTTTTCTAAAACTATGATCAATCGGTTCGGAAAAACGGTTCGATGAATCAATTGAAAAGATTACAGGGCTATTGGGGGTACATTAAACTAAAAAATACCTGGCAACATTAGTCTTTCCATCAATATTTGTAAAGTAACGGTAGATTCGCTGAAAAACCATGAAAAGTCATTTTTGCGTATTTTTTTCAAATCGATCAAGATCGAACATTTTTTCTCACAAATCAACGAAAGTGTCTTGTAGAAAATTCATTCGAGTTTTCACAGCTTCCCTTTAATTCTCTGTGCGATCATTGATTGCTGAGATATCGATGATCAAAGACAAAAAGATCTTTTTTCATTCAGTCGGATAATTCAGCAAAAAATTGACAGACAAAAAACAAATTGAAGCCGAATAAACATGCTAGCCTTCCTATGTATTGATTTACCATAAGTGTAAAAAAATCCCTAGCCCGTGGAATCTTGAAAAAAAAACAAAATAATTTGAAAAAATGTTCTCCCGCTATTCCTTACGATTGTGCGATAACCGTAGCTCACAACATTTTTTTACCGGAAGATTTTTAAACTAGAAACTTAAAGCTTCAAAGTGCTTTTTTTCATATCGATACGACCATTTTTCAGATAGCTACAGCGCTTCAAAAAATCACAACAAAAATGAAACGAAATTTTCTGTTCCTTTAATTTTTTGGAGTACCGTATGTATGTATGTATACACACACGCACACACACACACACACACACACACACACACACACACACACACACACACACACACACACACACACACACACACACACACACACATATATCCTGGAATATCGCGAAATGAAACTAACTGTTGGCATATTCGAGAGAGCATGGTGCTCCGCTCTTCGCTCGTGCGCGATTCCTTTCACCCGCACTTTGTTGAATTTACTCAGCGGATTCCAGGAAAACCCATTTAATCTGGAGCCTCGATGGGCCCAAACGGCGTCCCCGCTCTTCATGCTCTCCTCTCTCTCTCTCTCTCTCTCTCTCTCTCTCTCTCTCTCTCTCTCTCTCTCTCTCTCTCTCTCTCTCTCTCTATAGTTTCACAACGTGGTGCGTTACAGGAGAACTTTTCGGGCAAAGCCATAGGGTCGTTGCCGCTATCGCACCACCGCCCTGGCTAATGAGACCCGGACTGTTTATTATTAAAGCTGCGCTCAGCGACTGCGCGCGCTCTCTGGGGCGAAAAAGAGCTTTTCGCTCTGTCTCGGAGCCTCCCCTAATTACCACGAGAGCCCGAGCAGGCTTTTGATGCGAAAGACTCGCCTCGGTGTTCCATATTTCTGTGTAACGACGTAACAGTTACCGCACAGTCGACTTTACGATCGTCGGACTTTGCGGGGCTTACATCCGCTGTTGTTTTATTCACTCATTGTCATCGCCATCGTTGGGGAACATGTATCCGACGAGGCGTTGGAAATTAGTTTTGACGGTAAGCATGGTTGAGCGCAGATTCGAAGCGGGCGAGGGTTTCATCGGTTGATGACGAAGGTGGAGATTTCTTTGCGGATGTGAGGTAAGGCAAAATGTGGCTGGTGGAAGTCCAGATTCGGAACTCGCGAGATTCGACAGGACAGAAAATAAGAAAATATATATATACGTAATTGAACTGTTAAGGAAAAAAATAACTGTTTAAAAGGATCTGCATTAGCTTGAAATTTGAAAAATGAGATTTTCCTTTCACAGTTTTGGAGCTTGGAGTCTTAACTTTAATTTGCAGCAAAGAATTGGTGAACATTCTAAAAATTGACCGATTTACGATGGTTTAATTGTGAAGCGTCAGATTTAACTTTTTTTTTCTTTTGGCTTTTTCGCGAAACTATTTTTATGAAACGGTGTAGGTTTTAATCAAAATCTATTCACTTTATGTTCGGACAGAGCTTAGTTTCTTACATTTCCCATCGTATGACCGGGTGATTCTTTGAGATGTTTATCCATATGTCAATAACGAAAGATAAAAGTATTTTTTTTGGTCGACAATCGAACTTTTTCTCTACAGCTTGCCATTTCCGTAATTTTTAAAATTTCGAAAAACCATCGATCATACAAAAGTCTCATTATTATATACTAAAATTAAATTTTGTTATTTCTGATTGTAGGCCACTGCAGTTGCTAGAACTACACGCAGCACTTTCTTCAAAAGATAATAACCTAATTGTTTATCAATATTTTTCAAAACAGCTCAAAGTTGGCAAGACTAGGTATCAACTGTGTGTAAAATCTCGACCTCGACATCCACTTTTGTAATAGGAATGAAAAAAATTCAAAATCGACTCGTTCTTCGGGCTCATGCAGACCCGTTGAATTGCCAAAATGTCGTGCCTTGTTTTATCGCGAAAGATGGTAGAGGAGCTAACAAAAAAATCGAAGCTGAAGAGTCGTCGGACATATCTCCGTACAAAAGAGCATCAGTATCGCTTAAGGGGGAAGATATCTTTGGGCGAAAAGAAAATTCGCTGATTTCCATCATTTTTTTAAAAAAGGAAACATTTCTTCACCATTTTGGAGACTTAGGGCATGTTTTATTATTACTTTTGGTATTTTTACATGGTATTTGGAATTTGAAAATTTCTACATGGTTGCATGGTATTTTTTAAAAATGCTTAAACTCCAAAAATGGCAGAGAGATATTGGACGGTCTTCTAAACTGCATTTTCAAAATTGATGTGACGTATAGTTAAAAAATGAATCGACCGATTCTCATGAAATTCGGTATAAATCTTTCTAACTTTATTGCCTAAAATATGACCCTAACTTTTTCTAAAAATTCGTAACAAGTTTTTTTTTCCGCAAAATCTAGCCATTTTTTACGGAAAATTCAATATTTTTGTTTCGAAGCATACCATTTCATTGCTTTTCAACCTTTCTCACTTTATCTTGCTTCACATTCTGCGTATGAGGGTTAATTAAAGAAAAAATCGTTGTTTTCTTTTCAGATTAAGCCCACCGACGCTACGTGTCACCTGACAGCATCCACCGCACCCCGTTTAGAAGACCATACCACACCTCCGCCATTTTCAAAGATTAATCAAGAAACAAATACCACGTAACAGCCAAAGGTAGTAACAAAACATACCCCAAGTCTCAAAAACACCAAAGAAATCTTTCCTTCAAAATAAAATCATGAAAACCAGTCATTTTTCCTCGCCCAAAAGTATCTCCCCCCTTAAGGCCACTCGACCGTTCTGAAATTCGTATGGACAATTATATGACAGCCGTGAACGAGTAGGGTGAAAAAGATCACAATTTCGGGGCCGTTGTATCGAGGCGCGGAAATCTTCACGCCCGAGAGAATATTGGTGGACGGGACTCCTGCCTGATGCTGGTCTCCTATCTGTACCCCCACATGAGTGCTATATACACATGCGGTTCCCAGCGCAACCGGTGGTTAATAATTATACACGTGGTCTCGCCCTCTTTCTCTCCCCCCTTCCCCCCTCTTTGCCCCTCCCTCACCCTCTATTTCAACGCACCGTTTAAAGTCACGCCTTCCCGTGGCCCTAACAAATTATCGCGAGTCTACGGACTGCAACTGGTTCATCAATATTAATAAGATCATTACACACGGAGACGATCAAGATGAGAATCCGCGGCCCGGTCCCCGCGTATTACGGAAGAGATCTCTCGTGTACCCATCGAGAGCATAAGGCGGCTGTCCGTTCAAGCGACTAATTTACCTAGTACGAAAGACAAGAAGGTATAAATATCAGCATCGTCGCGGTCCATCGTCTTGTTCCCGACAATCTCCGATACAATACCCCCATACGTGTGTTTCCTTTTTTTCTTCATCTCGTCACACTCGTCCGTTTCTACGCACACTGCAAAAACAAGTGTGTTGTTTTTATACACTTTACGTGTGTAAATCACTGTAACACGTCTTACACGTTTTAACGTGTGTAAGAAAATGACGATGTAAAAACAACACGGATATACGCGTTCAAAAAACACACTTACGTGTGTTATTTTCTTACACATGTTAAAGCATGTAAAAAGTGTCTGCAGCCATTTACACACTCAAAGTGTGTAGAAACAACACACTTATTTTTGCAGTACTACATACACATGGGATGCGTCGGAAAAATTAATTCAACGACGAAGCTTTTCATCGTCAAAATATATGTATTCATTGGAGATTACTTATACATTACGCTGTGTTGATTGTATTAATTATATTAATTATAAAGTTAATTATATATTTACAGTTTTGATAGTTGTCTTTTCTAAATACATTATGATGATGTAGTATGATGCGAGTAGGCACTTTTTGACCATGGGTTCCGGTATTTTAACCCGTATATTGCGATCTGCTACCACAATTTTTGTTATAGACCTTGTGTGTGTACACTGAGATGTTAAGGGGTTACCCCCACTTACGATGTTGGAAAAATCGATTTTTTTTAATTCTATTTTTTTGAAGTATGAGTATCTGAGAATATGTCCTAAAAATTTCAAGTCGATCTGAACAAAATTGACTGAGATATGAGCGTTGAAAGAGAAGAATCCGTTGTGTAAACGACCGGCTAATTGAAACTTTAAACGCGTTTTTCTCAAAATGGCCTTTCTGAAGTCGGTAACCAAGATTACTCGAACACTAATGAACCGATCTTCTTGAAATTTTGCAGGCTTATTTAATACATAAAAATGTAGTCTTTAATCGTTCGATTTTTTTTTTCGAAAAAAATGGCCGTTTTATAGCCAAAAAACGGCCGTTTTTTTTCATTAAAATCGAACCATTAACTTCGACTGTCCGCCATTTTGTGAAAAATGAATATTTTTTAAAATCCTTCGATCAAAGACGAGTTTATACTTATATTTGACTAAATCCATCCGCATTTTTGTTTCAGATGATCCACTTCGCCGCAATGTTGGTCACCGCAAACCGTATATATAAACACATTATTTCATTGACGGCCATTTGCCACTAAACAATGTAATATTTTTCAATAAAAAAATTACTGAAAGTTCTTCAGGATGTGTTCTTTAAGATGGTATATTGATCGATTAAAAAAGTTTTGTAGTTTTCTTTAAAAAAATTCATGAAAAAGGCCGTTTTTTTGCGCTACAAGTGGAGGTAACGCCTTGATTGAATGCGTTAACCGGTAAATTGAACATCAAATGTGGTCTTGTCAACCGGTCGATCAATAAATGTCAAACCAACTGACGAGTTTCACGTGATGGCGCAACCAAGGTAATTTTTAAAACATATGATCAATAACTCGCAATTAACACACGTAAACTGTGTTGCTTTTTCCCGTGTTATTTTTGCTCGTGTGTTGCTATCAACGTGTATTGTTTAGTTCAATGTGTGTAAATATGCGTCTTGTATGTTGCTTCTACACACTTTATGCGTGTTCCAATAACCGTGTTGTTTATGGGAACAACTACGAAGGTGTGTAATAATCTAACGCGTAAAAATTGCACATTCACGTGTGTAACTTTAACGCATCAAGTGTGAAATTTTAACGCATTAAGTGTTACCAAATGCATAAGTGTGTATAATCAATATGGCAACGTGTGTCTCGCCTTTATGTTGTGTTACTTCTACATACTTTGAACACACGTCAAGCACACGCACTCCCGATGTGTATCAGGCTGAAAACGAGTCCCCCGTAACGATTGCCCCGAGCTTTTTTGCATTATTTAAACGAGGCGTCTTCGGCTTGTGCCGAAATCGTCGCCATCGGCGAGCCGACGGACACTCTCGTTACAGATCGGTTATAACTTTCGCTCTAAAGTGTCGTAACGACTAGGCTGTACGATAGAATCTACAAGCCCTACTCGTTTCGCGATAATTACCCGTTTACGAGGCCTCTCAGGCGCGCCCGCAGGCGAATCGATGCTAAACAACTTTGTCTTCTCGTGTAAGATCCGCAGGGGCAAGACGGTGGGCAGGGGTAGTCTGGAAATATAATTTTCGTGGCATCAAGATCGGCTACGCGACGGCGAAATGGATTTTTTCCTATTTAGATTTTAGATCAGACGAGCTGCTTCAATTATTCGGGCTCGAGATACATCCGGTTAGTCCAGCGAAATTGACAGGATGACCTCCACCGAGAAACGGAAGACAGCATCTCGGAATGACGATTACACGTCGTATATATATATGTATATAGAACAACTCATCATTGAAGATACCGCAAGTAGTCAAATATTTATATGCTCCTGAGTGTGCACGTGCAAAAGAAAAACAAATGCAGCGTGATCAGAGTGTCACGTAGATGATGTGTCGCGTTTGATGTTCATCAAGCTCCTTTATCGTCGCCCGTATGTAGAAAAAAACGGTATACGTGTATTGGGTACCTCGGGACTCCCGGAGTCGTTCAACGTTCGTCAATCGGTAATTCAAATTCAGAAACCGGTCGAACGTGATACAAGATTGGCACTAAAGGGGGAGCAAAGTAATCGCGGTCTTGAGTGAACGAGAAGACAACCGAGAAGTAGTTGACACATGAGAGTAGATAGTCGTGTGTGGTCCCGTTGCTTCTCTCTTTCTCTCCATTTTTTTCCCGTCCCGTACTCGTATTTATATATACACACGTGTACACAAATGATTGCCAGTGAGAAAAAGGGCGCCACTTTTGCGTCATTCACCACGGAAGATGGACGTCCATTACGTCCTTCTATTGGCGAGCAGGTCGATACAACTGTTACCTCAGCCTTCTCGCTCCAGCGTTATTTTCTTCGAGTCCGCGAGCTAACTTATCTTATTTCGAAATGCAAATGGCACGTGCATCATCGGTTGAAGGCTTTCGCTTCGCTCTTTACGTACACCGGTATCCAAATCTGCGAACCGGTTGGTCTCTCTCTTATATATATATATATATATATGCGCATAAATGGTTGTATCTGTTGCGACTGATCGCGAGCTGAAACACGAAGAATATGCTGTGCAAGGAATCCGTGAGAGAAAGGATCCCGAGAAAGGGATTCAAACGTCTAGTGAGTTGATGCCGTATCATGGATAACTCCACCGAAACTTTGGTTAGTCTAATCCTCGAAACGATGCAGCGGCTCTTCGCCAGGAAGACGATCCAAAGACGGATTTATGGATTTCACAATACGTATGCAGGAAAGCGCTATGTGTGGTCCGTATAGCGGAATAACCAACATTCCAAAATCCCAAGCAGGTGCGGCTTGATGGCTCCCCTCGGCAATGTTTTGATTCCTACGAACGCGCTTTCCTCAATCCCGTAGGCAAAAGCTACGACGTACATAATCCACCGAGAGACAAAAACAACAGGAAGACGCTGACAGGCCGGGGATGAATTTCTCGAGCTTTGAAGACAGGGGGGCATAAGCTCGACAATAATTGGACCACCCGGCCGTTGTTTGACGCTCCGAGAGATCGACTTGGCAACTTCGTTCCTCTAATCATCTTATTCGCCATCCGTAGTCACCTGGCGATTGATGTCTTGCAGACAGATTCGAATGCGCGCAAAAAAGATCCTTGGCGGTCTTCGATGATTGTTAGTGTCAATGTGAATTTTGGTTGCGGCCTGTGTGTGCAGGAGTTTGTCCGAGAATTGTCCTCTCTCTTGCTAGTCTGGGCTGCTCTTTCTCAGCAGTCCCTTTCCGGTTTCACTTGCTCAAGCGACTAGCCGAACACTCGATGTTGAAAAAGTCGTACGATCACCCCGGAAATATCCCCAAATTTGAATTTCCAAAACATCTCTATCCTGATAACAGAAGCCAAATTTACCAAACAGCTGGCTGCTTTTGAGGTTGTCCAATATGGAGGACCAGAAACCAGGGTTGCTAGCCCAGACTGAAAACATGGTTGATCGGTATAACGATTCGATAGTTGCTGTCAGGCGCTACCAATCCCTTTGCCACTGACACTCGTACAAATGACCAAGTATCGAGCGCTTCCTTGGCGGG
The DNA here is from genome assembly GCA_951751655.1 of Ophion costatus. Taxonomy (NCBI): domain Eukaryota; kingdom Metazoa; phylum Arthropoda; class Insecta; order Hymenoptera; family Ichneumonidae; genus Ophion; species Ophion costatus. Next base: position 10,763,210 of record OX632367.1, read on the forward strand.
TTAGCTACGCTTGAGTGTGCGAGTCGGACGGAATTAGCATTGAAACTGGTGATAAGCCGCATTTACGCACGAGCGAGCGGATAATCCAACGTCGAGATCTTGGCCTCGTTCGCGAAACGGGCGCTTTGAAGAGAAAAGCTGAAGACGAGGAGTTATAGTCCACTAAATATACCCGTACATATACCCCTTCACATACCTATATTCAGCCAAGTTGAGCAGTTAGCCAGTCGTGGCGCGCGGCAAAGAGCACGTGAGATATCTTGGCGAAGTGACGGCAGAAATAATAATCCCCGGTGGAAAGAAGCAAAGAGTAATCGAGGGAGGAGTAGCCGGAGAGAGAGAGAGAGAGAGAGAGAGAGAGAGAGAGAGAGAGAGAGAGAGAGAGAGAGAGAGAGAGAGAGAGAGGGAGAGAGAGAGAGCGAGAGAGAGAGAGAGAGAGAGTAAGAGAGTCTTAATCGCAATTGAATTATTATTTTTGGTGATGCGTGCGTCCGGTCTTATATATTTCTATGTTTTGCCGAGAGACGGGTGCTTGCTCTCCGTTATCGCCAAGCGAATGTTTGAGTTTCTATTCCGGTCGAGAAGCACAGGCACCGCATGCTGGTGGTATTCCATTCTGGATGAGGAGAGGAGTTTGGACAGGATCGCGGGAAAAAAGGATTGACCATGCACAGAAACCACTTTCGTTCCATCGTCCGGAAGATTATCCACATATATATATATATATATATATATATATATCTTACTGATAGGAAATTGTAGGGTCTGCCTGTATTTTCGTTTTTTTAAGGCTGAAATTGAGCTGGTAGGGTTAGAATAAAACGCTGAGGCGATGTCTATCTTGGTTGGAAATGTCTGTCCGTCTGTTCGAGCCACATTGGCATGGACACAGCTGGAACTTTTTTCTTCCACTTTCCTGAAAGTGTATGTGAAAATGAAGCTTCAACCCTCATCTGACTCAACTCATACTTTTTCCCGCGACTATGAGCTTGCATTAAACTATATAGTTAATTTTTTCAACTGCCCAATAAATGTGCTTTTCTAAACATACAGAAAACATGGCCTTGAAGATTACATCGTTGGAATGCAACAATTTTTCCATCTTTATCATTGCCCAAAGGCTTTTTTTGCAAATTGAGGTCGTAAATCTATTCTAAGATTACGTAAAAACGTTTATGTGATTTTCACAGCGTAAATCAGCCGAACGAAAAATTGAATAATTAAAAAGAACTTATTTTTGTTGCAGTTCAACGATGCGAACTTCAGCATAATCAGAAAACGTGTTATTTTCATAATAACCTTGGTATGTAACCCTTAACCTCTTCGTTGGCACAGAGAATTCGACAAAAAGTGTCCAAAATGACAGGACATTTTTTTTATCCTGAACACTTGTACTCTGGGGTTTTTGAGGGTGCTGATTACGAATCTGAACTCAAAATTTAGGAGTTCACAATGACGAACAAATATGGCGAATGAAAATACAAATAATACAGATTGATTTAGATGAAATTCGGTACTCAAGCTTTATATATTTCGACCTATTTATTGTATTATGCTCCACGTTATTGAATTCACCATGAAAAATTCCTTCATTTTGAGTTTAGCCATGAACATTTTTGCCATTAAAATTTTTTGAATTTTGTGTTCAGATTCGTAATAAGCGACCTGAAAAATACCGGAGTACTAATTTTCATTTAAATCAAGTAAAATTTTTGATTTTTGTCCTCCATATCGGCGCCGCCATTTTGAATTTCCAAATTTAAAGTCCAGATTCGTGATAAGCGACCTAAGAAATCCCGGACTACTAATTTTCATTTAAATCGAGTAAAGTTTTTGATTTTTGTCCGCCATATCGGCGCCGCCATTTTGAATTTCCAAATTTTGACTTCAAATTTTGATTCAGCGAGCCAGAAAACCCCCGAGTGAGGCTCCGATTTCAAATCAGAGTAAGTTAAATAGGGAAATAGAGGTTGACGCACTATTGCGTCAATGCCACACAGGGCACGGAATTATTTGACGCACTATTGCGTCAACGTCAACGAAGGGGTTAATACCTTCGGTCTTAAATTCCATGGTCGGAACTTACGAGCGAAGCCTGGCCCAACAGCTCGTGATCCTGTTACCCCTAAAACGTTTAGGCTGAAATGGGCACGAGAAAAACAGCCCCCGTTCCTTATTTGGTACAAAGCTGATCCATCTACATCCCTCTATTCGCTCAAATCCTAAATTATGACAGCATCAAAGAAGGCGAGGTAAGGCATGAAGGTGGGGTGAGGAACCTCCGAGGGAACATTGCACCGCGAAAAGTGTCCAGAGTGGCATTCTTATTAATACCGACCGCAGATGCGGTGACTCGTCATGCCGCCAACGTGGCCTGGTCCTATATAAGATGCATCAAAGAAAGAGGGCATAATGGGACGTTATCGATTTATCGAGCGCGGTCAGTTCCGAACTCCGAGTGTCGGACTTCAATGACGATCGCGTATACGAGCGATCAAATTGCCCGGGCAACTTTGACGTCCGTATAAAATCGGAATGGAAGGCCTCTCGTCCCTGCTATACGTCGACGTGCTTTCATGGCTGTAGATGTCTTCAATGTATGAATTTCAGAGTGCGGCACGAGATCGATGCCAGGCTGTGCCGTTAAATTCTACCCGATCAATTTGGAGCTGCTATACGAAAATGACACACCTTCCTGTTCATACATAGCAATTGACGAGGTAGTTTTTTTTTAAATGGACGTCTGTTCGTCAAGATATTGAAGCCTGGGAGCCGTATTCGAAGGCAGAGGATGGTGACGAGGATGATACAGATAAGTTTCGCGATAAAATATTGTGAGGATGTTTCTAGAGTGTTGTTCGTTTTTACCTCTGTTCCTTCGGCGCCACTGTAACGCACCCACTTGCCAAGACGAGGCCGCCAGTACTCGATAACGTACGACTCGGCGTATTCGACTCCAACGCCGTTACCGAATCGTCCTTGGGTGTTGGTGCCTGTGATCATGTGAACGGCGTGAAGATCAATCTCGAGCCACTCGCGCGACTCAGGAGTCACTTGGGCTTTTGGACACCAGGCGCCGCCGTGGATCTCCGTTTTCAATCTGCAACGCGTAAACGCAAAATCTTATAGACGGGACTTAGGAGCTTGTGAGGAACGTTGATCCGAGATTACGCACGATTTTGCCCGTGTAGAAATCTGTTAAAGATTTTGCGGAACTTTTGACAACAATTGTTGAAATGACTTTCCATTTGGACAGTTTCCATTTGGTCCGATGAACTTAAGTGAGGAATCATAGACAGCTACGCGCATAGTTGTCAGATTAGCGGAACCATTTTTCAATCTTCCCTCAAATGGATTGGACAAGGTCCTGGCCGATGTAAAATCATCACGATTTCTCCAGCCCTCAATTCACTCGGGAAGGCGATTTTCATAAAAAAATGACAGTCCAGCAAAAAGTTTTGATCCCACCAGGTGGAGACTGGAAAGTTCGTGATCATTTCAATCGTCTTGCCCATTCGATTGGATTAAATAATCAAAATTCGTCCAGCTACATGCACAGACTGGCACGAAAATAGTAAATGATCTCGAAAAAACTGTCCTCCAGAAGATGAGTATAGGTGAAATGTATAGATTAGCTGGAGAATGTTACAATTTAGTGAATCTGTGAGGAAGATTTTCTCTAAAAGCACACCTAGGAATTATCAAGGCCTGCTGAATTCCCTTTCGTTCCATTAAAATTATATCTTTCGCCCGCGCTCCTGCAACGTGAAGCAGAACGAGACGTGATCTCGGTCCTTCTTTCTCTTTTGATCTCCCAAGGTACGGGGGCACCAAGAGGAAGTCTCTCTCTCTCTCTCTCTCTCTCTCTCTCTCTCTCTCTCTCTCTCTCTCACCTTCTCTTATTCTCCACACCGCGAGTTTGTCTGTGTGTCGAGAGGCGTGCTTTAGTTTTAATCTTAGGGGAAAAGGTACGCGAGCCGGCATTGCGAATACAACGAAGAGAATAAAGGAGGTGGGGGATATCCACATGAATAAAAGATGAAGCATAGAACGGCGTGCGAAGCGCCTTTCCTAATTGCGTGGACCGTTTACCACTCGTCGCACAAAATGCCGTCCTCATGCGACGGCCCGCATCATCAGAGAGGTGTCCCGTCTGTGCTCTTCGCTGTGCGTTCTTTTCTCACCCGCCTTTTTTATCCGACGTTTTTTTCTTTCCTCTTTTTTTAACACTATTTTCTCTGCGATCTCGCATGAACTGAATCTCGCCCATCTTTATAGTCCTTTCATTCACGTCGTTCCTCTTGTTTGGTCATTCTTTCCAGTGACGCCCTCCAGCCGGGACGCGTCGCCAATGATGAAACTTTACATTCATCATGCACACGCGCGAGCACCGTGCGCGATGAGTTGGTAGGCTTCGTTGGCTCCTGACGAATGGGTATGGCAGCGAGTTGGTATTGAGTTCCAACGAGGTTCATCATTGCAGCGTCCCTTTTTTCTCACCCTCAATTGATCATCTTTCTTCCACTGATGTTCGAAAATAGATTCCATCTCTGCTTAGACGTCTTGTCGTGTAGTAGAAAGTGCGAGTACTTTTATTCCAGGTAGATGGAAGCTTTCCGATTGATTGCTTCGCTGAACGAGTCTCGGTGAAAGATTTTCGACAATTATCCGATGATGCTGGGAGTTTCTCCCAATGAAGGTGTAGTTTTATACAACACCTACTTTCGGGTGTCTCCGTTATCGATCAAGTGAGTAACGTTCGTGTCTTCGTTTGAATCATCCAGCAGTGGTTTTAGCAGCTTCGTGAGCTCAACGCCTACGTATATGTGTATAAACATCACCTGATGGTCATCTTTCTCAACTGGTCATCTTACCTTCATTGATGTAAAAAAATAGATCGGATCTTTGGAGACAACATCGGTGGCAAGCGGAGAAGAATGCAGGATGGAGAAGATGTCAATGACTTCTTGGGGTTGAAAGTGATCTGGATTCACGCGTAGTAGGAGCTGCGAGTACTCTTGTTCCAGGCAGATGGTAGCTTGTCGATCGATAATGTCTTCGCTGAGTCTTGATGGAAGTTTTTCGACAATCACCCGATGATACTGGGAATGTGTCCCCGACAAAGGTATAGTTTTGGACAGCAACTATTTACGGATATGTTCGTTATCGATTATGTCAGGAACGTTCGTGTCTTCGCTTGAATCATCCAGCAGTGGTTTTAGCAGCTCCGTGAACTCAACGCCCACCATGAGAAATTCTACATGTTAGTATATCTGTATACGTGTACAAACATCACCTGATGGATGGACAGTGGTAAATTGAGGAGGGTTTCTTCTTCATGGGCTCTAGAGGGTGTGAGAGAGAGGCTAGTTGGCGAGAGAGGCGACTTAAATTTTCTATCGTCCTCTCGTCGTCGCGTTCCAGAGAAGCTCAGACAGGAAAACTAGCGACGTCGCCTGGCGACTCACTGAAATTGGCACCGACGAGACACCACGGTTCTATATTGCACTAGGACGGAAGGGGTTGCTCGAGCCCTTCGTCCTCTACCCTGGAGAGTCTCCACCATATGTGACATTAACCCCCATACTTTATTCAAAGAGTTACACCAGACTAACGGTTGACAATAAAATTGTCAAGCTGACTGAGTGACGTTTATCGACATCAGGAATTCAATTTCCACGATCATAATCACCGCTTTCTTTTCGACCGACTATTTGCAGCCTTTGTAAAATCGATTTTAAAAAACAAAGAAAAACCAGGAATGACGAAACCATTTTATGAAAAATCTGGCGAAACGCGAAACGATGATTTACTGTTTTCCTTCGCTCGTATCATCCTCCCGAAACCGCTATAAATAATGCCAATATAAACGAGGTTAATCCGGCAATCAAGGGGCTCTCGAATGTATGAGAATCGATCGTGTTGTACGAATGGGTTAATCGTGCGGGGCACCATTTTCCTCTCCTCTTTTCTCCCATCGTTCCTCCTTCCAATCCCTGATCCCTTCCCGCTTCGGGAGGCGCCGTTCTATGAATATGGAATGGGGCTCCAGCCCGTTACGTATTAATGCAGTGACGTGCATCGGGATCCTGGCCACTGCAGGAACCCTATGGGGGTTCCTGGCTTGCGAATCAAGCTGGACTCAGTTTATGAGTGGTGTCCCGTGGGGGATCGGGATCAGCGGCAACGTCCAACGCTGCTAGCTGAAACCGTAGGGTTGGCCATATATGAAGCTGGCTGCTGGTGTCAGGATGCATGTAGCCAGGAGTCGACGTTCTGTCTATATGTCTATATGTATATTTGGCTGACGGCAATCCCCTCACAGTGAGCTCTATAAATACTAGAGAGAGAGAGAGAGAGAGAGAGAGAGAGAGAGAGAGAGAGAGAGAGAGAGAGAGAGAGAGAGAGAGAGAGAGAGAGAGCGAGAGAGACAGAGAGAGAGAGAGAGAGAGAGAGAGAGAGAGAGAGAGAGAGGGGAGAAATAGAGAGAGACCTGGATGGAGAGAGGAAGCGTAGGAGGTGGAGACCGGACCGGAGCTTTGCTCGCGTTCTCTGATATTAATACATTCCATTACCGCAGACAATGACCGGCTGAATGGGCCTCCGACTCTTGATGAGCTCGGGGCCCTGCAACGTGGTACTCCGTATGCTCCGATACACGTATATAGTCCTCGAAATGTGTGTGCTCTCCTTCTGCACAAGGCTTTCCGCCGCCCTCACTGAACGCTCAAGCGCGTTCCTCAGTCACCTAATTTAATACGAGCAACGGTACACGCGGCCTCCGGGCTGTCGTCACTCTACGAGCCCACCGGGAGGACAAAAAGAATGTTGCCATAAAAGAGACTCCCGAATGGCAGTGTCGTAATCTAATGACAAAGGCAGCTAGAGAGAATTGCCGATGCGCGTAAATGTCAACGCGAGATGGGCTGGGGAAATTGATCGGATCGGAAATGAAGATAATGCGAGTGATCTTTTGATGAAGATCACTGGAAACTTCGCCACGATATAAGCTTGATTATCAAATAGTCGCTCCATCTGACTATCAATCGCAGAAGATCGATTTGTTGATCTCGCCGTTGAAAAAACTGATCAAACTGGACCAATCTTATCCATCACGTGTTTCACTATCCATTTTCATCCATTGCACTTTCATCGTAGATGGGCTACTATTGAAGCGATTTTTTTTTGGAGAGCTAAGCCAAGCAAGGAGATGCAACAAACGGATTGAGTCGATGAATTCATCTGCCAGAGACCATATCTCTTGAAGTCATACCGGTCGTCAAATGCTGACGCAACGGACACTCCAGACGGTAGTCATGTCCATAGGCAAATATACATCAGAGTGTATATGACTTTGGAGAGAATCGTTCGCGTCATGCTTTCGTGCAGCACTCTGCTCGAGTACACGGACAGTTAAACGGCGTGCACGCTGATGATCTTCTTCTTCGTGGTCTTATTCGTCGAGACAACGATGATATCTCGCGGGAGGGGTGTGCACTCTCGTTGTGCATTTGCTATTAAGGAAGCCGCGGGTGGCGCTGAATTGCATGTTGTATATGTATACCCGCGGTGTACAATCTGATGCGTACCGCCGTGGCATAAAGTATGCGAATGCGAGAGGTTGAAGAAAGTACGTGCACGTTGGAGGCAAGAAAGAAGTAAGTGAAATTACGACTGCTGCGATCGCCCGTGGACGCACTCCAGATAGTGAATATGGTACAATTGGATTTATATCTAGATTTAGTTGCAATCATCAGGCATTACATTTTTCAAATGACAGCGTCGTGGACTTCCAAACGTTGCTTTCTCGGCCAACCCAAATAAACCCAAACAAACGGTTTCAGCGGTTTTTTCGTTTTGTTTCGTCGGGTATCATCATTGGCAATATGTTAGAATCGTTGATTGATCGTTTTACCTTGCTTGATGGGGACCGACGTTGCCACTGTCGAAGCTCGAGCTCGCGGTGATGTCCGCATCGGGAATTGAACCGGATTCCATGCCCAACGGGGCGTTGCATTGCGCTGCAACAATGACCAAAGAAATATTGTTACGTTTTCTTTTCACCCAAGTCAGGATCTAGAGATATGCTTGTAAATTTATATGTAGTGCATTAAGCCCGAGAGATACAGATACGGGACGGTGAATTACACGTTACGGATACGTGGACGAGCAGTTCCTTAGGTGCACACACGAAGAGACGGGCAATTGAGAGAACGAAGGACGAGAGCGTGCTCTATGGCCGCTGAATTTATGTATATGCATCACGGCCGGGTCATAAACGAGTAAATAACTAGCTGAACGGAGATTAATCCGTTCAGATACACTTTAAGTACTTTATACGCTTCGGGATGATAATGGTAGACGAGAAAAACTGAACACTCGCCTACAAAAGGAGGCTGCATACAGCGAGAAGAAAAAATGACTTGCGCTGACTAAGTCCGTCGTTGGGTGATGCGAACGGATTGTTTATTGGAAACATGGGTTTTTTGGTTATTTTGAGAATTATTCATTTCGTTGAATTAACGAATATTTGGAATAATTGAATATGTTATGGTGGCATCTCAATATTTCGGTGGTCACCAGTGATTATTTCTTTCTGCATTTAATAATAATCGAATTATTTTAATTATTTAAGCAAGCTTTATTCAAAACGAAATTTCATCATTAATATATATATATATATATATATATATATATATATATATATACATATATATAAACGATCATTAAAAAAAAAACGTCACTTAAATAATTAAAATAATAAAATTATGAAATTAAATTATTGTTGGAGTTTGCATTGTTAGAGTGTAACAAAAGGTAATTTTATTGAATCAAGAAATTACCATCATCCAAAAGTTTTTGGCATTTTTCAGCTACGAAAAAACTCAGAGTTTTTTATTCTTTTTAAGTGGTACAACTTAAATGTACAAAAAAATAATTCAGGTGATAAAAAAATTGAAAGAAAAAGTGTCTCTGTCTAACTATGTAAACTTAAAGACCAATTACTCCTTCACAGGTAACGAACGAAATATTGAGATAGCACGACGAAATATTCGAAATAATGAAATAAGTTCAGAGCCAGAACAGTGAAAATAAAAAACATTTCCAAGGCTGAAACTTCTGTAAATCGATTGATTCAATGACGTTTTGAAATATTTTTTTTTTGTTTTGCAGTAGACAGGAAGAGTGATTAGGAGAGACTGAGTCAATGAGGGAGGGAGAGTCTGACAGACATACGTGTAGGAGGAGAGAGAGAGAGGGGGGGGGGGGGGGGGAGCGATAGCGCCAGTCAATGGCGGAGGTTAAGGGCCATCGAGCGAGTGATACCATCTACTTTACATACATTATTCTCTCCTTCTCAGCGCCTCAATCTCCGCGTGCTCCGTGTACACGGTACCTCATCTGCCTCCCTCCCTCTCTTTCTCTCGCCTCTCTCTCTTTCTCGCCACCTCCATCCTTTCTCTCGCACCTGAAAGCAGCTGTCATGGCCGCAAGGCGCGTGTTCCCGAGCACCGTATGTGCTCGGGAGTACCGCACACATACTCGAAGTGCGGTAGCGCGTTGCCTAGTAGTAGTCTCGTATATGCACCAGCGCGTGAACAATCGCGGCAAAGTCTCCAGCCTCTGAATTCCGCGGTTTATCGGGCCACCGAACGAGCCTCTCGTTACATTAATTTCCCAAAATTGCACCCAATTCAAGAAAACGATATATTCGTATGAGCATTGGATGAGTAACGTGCTCGAGGAGGTGCGCTGTTATCGACAAAATGATGGAGACCCGGGAAGCCGCGACGTTTTCCGATCGGTAAAAATGTGGCTATCATAATCAATTCAAACGAAACGTTGTCCCATCTCGGACAACAGTGAATAAAGAAGAAGGAGCCCAGCGAAAGATTCGTTCGTTGAACTCGACCGACAACAAGAATGATGGTAGCTTGTGGTAATCGCGTCTGCCAGGATTGGTAATGGTCTTGGCCGGCGTTGTTATCGCTGAAGTGTACCTTGAAGGAGCAGGTGCTCCGCCGCCGATGTACGACAAAGAACGTCAAGGAGATACAAACTAGTTCTTAGAGGAGTTACCTATGAGTCGCGAGCTCAGAGAGAGGGGGGAGGGGGGAGAGAGGGAGTGAGAGAGAGAGAGAGAGAGGGGTAAGGTACAGAGAAAACTAATGGCAAGGAAATTTGAGCCGATACCAAGGCTAGATTGCCCAGTCAGCATCATCGGGGCTCCGGCAGTGCCACTGCCGAATGGCCGTTATTATTAATGAAGGTTGTTGCGCGTTGAGCGACGAGGAGGAGGAAACGGGGGTTCGAACCACCTTACCCAGTGGACCCCGGAGCTCCACTGTATATAATATCATTCCCAGGAGTCCGGAGAGTCCGTGAGTCTCCCATAACTCATCGACCTCGGTAACCCCTTCCACGATACCTCTCTCTTGCAGACTATCAAACAACCCCAACTTCCTTCACTATTTCAACGTCTTTGAACGACCTTATTATTGTTATATACCTCTTTAATGCCATCTATCTCATCTCGACTATTTATATTACGAGTATTACTGGAATGGATGTTATTAATAGTATCGTTGTGAAAAATCGCGATCGGCCGGAGCTCATTTCAATGCAGCAGTATCGCTTTGAGCTTTTCCTCGTTCGTTTTCATACGCTCGATCTATAAATGTAGAATTTGCAGGTACTCGTGCAGAAATTTTTTGGGGCGTCCTCAGATAACCCTTTAGGGATTCAATAGGGATGCCGCATGTGGGGAGTCCACATTAGAATCTAAGTGGACGTCGCGCTTTTTCCCGTATGACGTTTGAGAATTTTTTATTTGAGATTTTCAACACGACTTATTTGGCTCTCCCAGAAAAATATCCATTTTTTATATTTATTCATTTTTATGAAGTTATTATAAAATATGTAAGTAAATAAAAATAATGCAAATGCAGGTAAATGATTTTTAAAATGTTTTCTTCATTTATATTATTTCTGTATTTATTTATATGTACGAATAATCATCAGTAACGGTCGCGTTTATACAGATGAATAAATACAGAAGCAATAAAAATAAGTCATGAATTAAAAATTGTGTATATGAGTATAGATTATTTTTAATTTTTATTGAATTCAATTGTTTCACATAACTTTATACAATGATATAACATAATTTAATAATGCTTAAAATAAATATATAATCATGAAATTCTCCAATTAAGTATGTGGACAACTCATGTCAGAGTTTAAATGAAGAACGTAAATTGCAGTGCATTTTCAGTGATGCGGTTCAAATCGATTTTTAAAATATATTTTTCAAGCGATCTATACTATATCCTATATATACTATATCTATACTATATATGGATATAAGTACTATATTGTACTTATATCCATATATTTATACTTATATTATATTTTGTACTTATACTGATAAGGTATAGAGATGTATTTATACTGATAAGATAAGACTCATACTTTTTTAAGATCCACTCATTTTATATATCTATATATTTCGTTGAGAAAATTCAATGTACCGAATGCGATAGGATTCATTGAGATTCGTATCGAATTCTGTTCGATAATGTGGGAATCGTCAAGGATTCGAATTGGATTCGTACATTGAATTTCAATGGTCACTCTCGATTAGAATCCAATTTAGGAACGTGGCATTTTAGTATGACCCTTCGCGGTCACACGTTCTGCCTATAACACGCTGATCACAGGGGGTCGTAATGACCCCAAGCACGTTTTAAACGATTGCCAAGTGTTCCGTATCGTTCAGAATGACTCATAAAAATTCACGATATTAGTTTGAACATTCTAGTATGTTGGATTGTCGGTATTATATTTTAATCGAATTTTTAAACGGTGGAAAGAAAATCAGCAAGGGGTAATTCCATAGTGACCATAGTTTCATAATGGGAAATGTGTAAAAAAGCCTATTTTTTTACTGAAAAGAAATTATAACTACTGCGATTCTCATTTTCTTCATAACATTTTAGCGTGATACTCTTGAGGTACGGTAGTTTGAGGAAAACAATAGCTTCATAGTGGGAAATAGCTTTAGGAAAAAATAACTTCGCGTCCGACCCTAGTCTGTATTTACAAAGCACCGTTAAAACGCAGGCCAGGCGCCTTGGTCTCCAACATCTTATAATAGTAATTCAGGCTTAAAGTTGCGCTTGACCCCGATTGAACGGGGTCAAAATGATACCACGCGCAATCCAAGTTGACTGGGGTCAAAAAGACCCCAAGAGAATTCCAAGTTGACTGGGGTCAAAATGACCCCAAGCGCATTCCATGTTGGCTGGGGTCAAAATGACCCCTAGCGCATTCCAAGTTGACTGGGGTCAAAATGACCCCAAGCGCATTCCAAGTTGACTGGGGTCAAAATGACCCCAAGCGCATTCCTATGAATACAATTGGATCCCTGCGACAATTTCTGCACGAATATATCTCTCGATATCACACTATCCATTCGCTAATGTCGTTTCTTTCAGCGCATAAAAGGAACGCTCTCTCCCGGGCCCTTTTTTCTTCTTTCGTTTCTCATATGGCGTTGGCAGCCGAGAGCCGCAACTCGATCGTTAAATCCGGAGGTTTAAGTACCTGTTATCATTGCGGAGGCGAACCTATTCGAGAATTCTCGGGCGAAGGCAATTTCTTTTTTAAATGTCACACTCGCTGAAGTAGGCGCGCGAGAGGGCTTGTATCCACGGCGACGACACACGGTATACCGGTTTACGCATTATCGGTCTTTAAACGACTGGTTCGATTTTATTTTAGCACCTCTCGTCGAAACTATAACGGGAGCTGATAAATTGCTGCGTTCATTGTAAAGTAGATATCGACGATCGAGCCTCGCGTCATTCATATTTTACTCTTAACGTAATTAAAATTGTGGTAGCGTTTATCGAAATCGTCGTGGGATGGTGGTATACAAATTGTGTATGATACCCAGTACATACAAATTATACCTCCTTGATAATCGTTCTCTCTCTCTCCCCCCTCTCTCTCTCCCCCCTCTCTCTCTCCCCCCTCTCTCTCCCTCCCTCTCTCTCCCTCTTTGTCTCGCTCGATCGATCTCATATCCGAGACCCCACAAAGGAGAACAGCCACGATATCGTATCTCTTCGAAAATGGTATCGCGCTCATACGAATACCCAGCAAGTCTCCGCGATCTCTGAGAGGGAGAAAAAAAATAAACATTACCTTCGATTCATGACGATCCCGGAAATATAAAATGCAAGGTGCTTTCTTCCTATAACTCACCCCACACGAATTTTTCAACGCTCTCATCGTATATTCCATTTGCAAATTAATAATGATAACAATAATAGCAGGAATGAAGAATAAGTATACGGCGTATTCCATGCCAAATCGCGATGATGAAAAAAACTGTGAAAAAGTAAAGTCAGAGAAAAAATGTGATGGAACGGTTATGGATTTTTCGATACTTTTTCTTTTCAGCACGCGAGTCGTTTAATGTCGCGAGGGCGAGATGCACCTCCTCGTAATTTGTGTCGTCGCTGACTAAGACCCTTCGGTATGCAAATCGAGTGTACAAAAGCGCCGAACCTGCTCTCCACGAACGAAAAAGTGAACTGCAGACGTCGAGAGGATGCACCCTTGCGAAACGCCATACGATCTTCGCGAATCTCATTATCGGGAGCTTTTTTCCCCGGGCACCGGATACTGCGATATGATGCTCCGGATAAAATCGGAATATTTCTGCTCCACCGTTAGAATGTTGATCATCGGCCAAAGACTTTGACATGCTTTTTTTAGGGCTCAAGGGGGCATACCTATAGGCGAGGAAAAAATTCGCTGATTTTCATGAATGTATTTTAACGGAAAGCTTCTTTCACTACTTTCGAGTATTGGGGTATCTTTCATTACTACTTTTGGCTGTTAGTGCATTTTGAAAACTGGCGTGACGTATAGCTGAAAAATGAATTGACCAATTCTGATGAAATTTGGTATAAATCTTTCCAACCTTATTGTCTACAACATGACCCTAAATGTTTTTGAAAATAAAAAAGTTTCTTTTTTATTGCAAAGTGTAGCCCTTCTGTTCGGAATTTCAATCTTTTTGTTTCAAAGCGTACCATTTGATCGATTTGCTACATTTCTCATTTTTTCTTGGTTCATATTCTTCGTATGAGTGTTAATGAAAGAAAAATTTTCATTGGCTTTTGTTCAGATTAATCCCGTTGACGCTACGTGTCACGCCGTCTGACAATATCCGCCGCAATCCGCTTAGAAGACCGTGCTATACCTCCGCTATTTTTGAAGATGAATAAAATGTAGTAGTAATAAAAATTCTGACTTTCAAAAATGGTGAAGAAATCTTTTCCTTAACAGAGATCACGAAAACCACCAATTTTTTCCTCGTCTGAAGGTATCTCCCCCCTTAACGATTTTCTACTCAGATAAAATGAATAATAGGGCAGGCTTGCCTGAATCGGGCTGAAGGAAAATCATGCAGACGATTCCATAATTTTACATACGTCCCGTAGTGCATTAATCTCGCGATATCGACGTCGCACTTATTGGAATAAATGAAAAAGATGTAACTCGCGGAGTCTCCGGTGTACGTGCGACACTGTACACGGCCGAGCGTATTGTAGTCGTGAGTAAGGTGCAGGTGTATTGTGTATCGAACGCGATAAATTATTCCCAAGAATTGCGAGACATCAACGATTCAAGCAGAGCCAGACACAATATATCCACCCATGAAAAGTCAAGTCTCTTCGCGTACTCTATATACGCTAAATATATGGGCAATTCTAAGCCCTCGTTATTTACCAATAATTCACCAAGAATCTTGGATTACCATGGATTTAATGTTGCGAATGTAAATCCGTTTGACGAATGGACAAATTTTTGTCATCGTAAAAATATTCTTTTCGCGGAGAAATAATTCGTTTTTTACCACGAGCGGACTTTGTTATTTAATTTTTTTTTAGAAAAAAAAGGATCACGTTGGCACGTTGCTTACGCATTACGCCTTAATCTTTATTTTTCACTTTGACGATCCTCAGGGCATTTTGAAAAAATCGAAGATTTTTAGACTATTCTAGTGTCATAAGGAAATTAAAAAAAAATCTTAAAGGAATTTTCGAAAATCCTAAGGGAATTTTAGAAAATCCTATACAAAATTTAGAAAACCCTATAGAAATTTTCGACAAACCTAACGAAAATTTAGAAAATTCTTGAGGGATTTAAAAAACTCTTAACGAAAATTCAGAAAATTGTAAAGGGATTTAAAAAAATTCGATGTAAATTTTAGAAAATCCTAAGGGAATTTCGTATAACCTAAGGATATTCTAGTGAATTTTTGAAGAAACTTCTAGACACTTACAACAAATATTCTAGACAACTTTAAAAGAAAGTCTAAAAAATTTTAAAGAAAATTCTAGAAAGATTTGCAAAACATTCTAGAAGATTTAAAAAAAGCTAGAAAATTTTGTCAAAAATTCTAGAAACTCTCAAGCAAATTATAAAAATAATCTCAAATCAAAATGCACGAAATCCTAAGTTGACTGATCACAGTAGACTTGAATAAGTCAGATGAGGTCAGTTGCGCACGAAATGGATCATATAATACGCATATGCATACGCATATATACGGGTGTCCGTGCACGGAAGATCAAAGTATGTCGAGTCTATGGTTTATGCACAAGAATACTGTACACTTGCAAGTCCGATAACGTCGTCTCTACACGCGGTACAGGCGAAGCCCTTTTTTTTGCTTGCTTTCCTCCGAATGCGGAGTTGTTGCCGGCAAGCCGAGGGAAAACTTATTGCGAACATCGAAGCAGCAAATGCAACACGAGACATCGCGCAAAGATCGCCTTCGTATACGATCGCGACACAGAGAATAATAAGGCAGAAAAACACGGAAGTTTCGCGATTTATCGATTGTAAATGTTACTGTTGTACATTATATATACAGGGTGTCCTGTTATGAATGGATAATCCTGCAATTGTCGATAGGTCAGATCATGTCCTACGATATGCTGGAATTTCGATTTTATAAAAGTGCCAAGGTTTTCGAGATTTTGGACTTCGTGTTATTTTTTTTTAAGTCATCTGCTTTTGGTTTTTCGCATGCCAATTCTACAAATGATATAAACCGACAATAACTAGGCAACTTTTTTAAGTAATTCGCACGATACGCGTAGTACATTTTCTTTTACACCGCAGTCTATCAAAGTCAGCTGTTCAAATTGGTTTGTAGGAAAATTCTGCATAAGATATTTTTTTATAAAGTTTCCTTAACATTTAAGGTTAAAAAGAATACCTAGATAAAACAAATAACTAAGAGCGTTTTTTTTAAACCGGCTCAAAAATGTTATCATTTGTAGAAATGGCATGCGAAAAACCAAAAGCAGATGGTTTTTATCTCGAAAACCGTGGAACTTTTACTGAACTGAAATTCCAGCATATAGTAGGACACAGTCTGACCTATCGACAGTTACAGAATTATCCATGATATAACAGGACACCCTGTATATGTATGTGTATATATTTAGGGATACAGATAGGTACAACATTGCGTGGATGTAGATTTGCGTGTATGCACGTAAAGTATACTTACAAAGATCAATGGCGTGTACCGTTGTCGCGAACAATGCGAGGCCGATGAATAAAAGAATAATCCAATTTCGATTATATCGGACGTCGAATGACGCCCACGTGGCGATGCACCCGAACCACTTGACCATATTCCTCACTCCCACTTATCTCGGGCGAAATCACTTCACCCTTTCGCCCTGCCTCACCGTGACTCCTCTTTCATTTCCGCCTCTAACTTCCTGACACCTGTAACAGCGAAATAGACGAAAAGAAAGGCGTGAGAACAGCCATTAACAATGTAATATTTTAACGAATCAATTACACATGCTAGTTTTTTCATTTTCGACTACGATGAGAGAAGTGGTTCGATCGACTATGGTAAATCCGACGCAGTTGACGTTTTTTAGCTTGAGGCCAAACCATATTATTGTTTATTCGTATCAGAATATTGAGGAGGGAGAAAAATAGTTATATTCGAAGATCCGGCATTTCAAACAAACACATGGAGCGTTTAGGTAGAAATTATTTTTTACGAGTTGTATGAATATTTTATTAGTTTATTTATGTAGCGTATGATTTATTAGGTTCGATCAAATGAAGATTGGCAAGAGATCGTTTCGTGTAATGGTTGCAAACAATCTTGAAATTCGCTTGGTAAATTTAAAAAGCATTAAAAAAGTAAAAAATAAACGCCGAGCAATTTTCAAAGTTCACTCAAAATCATTATCGCTTGGTTCACCTTATAGATACATTCTGATTTACCTTATGATTCTTTTTTATTTTAATTCAAGCAATGGTTTTAATCTATTTGTCAAATTACTCGAATGTACATAAGAGTGAGATAACATTTTTTAAACTAGCCAAGCCAGCTTACTAGAAATGTTGCACACAAAATTGTTAAACCTTAAGAATAATATTTTTCCAAATATTTTATTTCCATTGAAAAAGTCATATTGCAAAAAACTAAAAAATTCCAGTTTCGTAATTTTTTATAAAAATCCAGCCACTTCTATGAATTTTAAGTGACTTTAGAACCGTTATTTTTCGGTGATAAGGTCTGAGATGTGTACGACGGACAAAAAGTCTGCCGACAGAACGAATGAGGTTGTACTTATACTTATACTTTAATCAAATACCATTTGAGCCAAGCTTACATCTTTCTGTAAAAAGCAGTATTCTTTTATAGCGAAATAAAATAGTATTTGAATTAAACATATAATTTTATTCCCTGGAATAAAAAAAATTATTGGTTTGAAATAAAAAGTTGTCCAAGTAAAGGTGATACGAACAAAAGTTTTTTTTTCTCAGTCAGTAAATTGAAACATTCATTTGAATGTATAAGTTCGCTAAGAATCACATAAAAGTAGGTATAGCCTGTCATTCGATCACTTTATTCCATTAATGTTAATCACTTCTTTAAGTTTCATTATTATCGGAATTGTATACATTCCTAAGGGAATTAAAAAATCGATGAAATCTAGAAAATTTTAGAATATCCTATGGAAATTTTAGAAGTCTTAAGGGAATTCTAGAAAATCCTATAATATTTTACGAACATTTTAAGGGAATTTTAGAAAATCTTGAAGAGAATCCTTAAGAATTTTGAAGAAAATTATAGAAATATTTGAAAAACATTCTAGAAAATATTGAAGAGAGTTCTAGAAAATTTTTAACAAAATTCTAGAAAATTTTGAACTGAAATTCTAGAAAATGTTGAACAAAATTCTAGAAAATTTTGAACTAAATTCTAGATAATGTTGAACAAAATTCTAGAAAATTTTGAACAAAATTCTATAAAATGTAGAACAAAATTCTAGAAAATTTTGAACAAAATTCTCGAAAAATTTGACAAAATTCTAGAAAATTTTGAACAAAATTCTAGAAAATTTGAACAAAATTCTAGAAAATTTTGAACAAAATTCTCGAAAAATTTGACAAAATTCGAGAAAATTTTGATGAAAATGCTACCGGTGTCCGTCATTCAAACACTTTATTTGATTAATGTAAATCCCTTCTTTCGTAATGACAAACAATATTGTTTCTGAGGAAATTCAGCGAGATTACGAACAGATTTCAACATTTCGAAAGTTTTCCATCATTTCATCGCGCTCGAAGTAGATGAAGAGGGTACGGGTATTTGACGTACAGTTCGTTCGCGACGACGAGGCACATTTGAATGCCAACACGGGTATTTCACGCGCGCTTCGCGTTAAAGCGAGCTTGAAAGGCGAAAGATGAGTTTGCCTCGGACTTTCGTATACACAGTTACGTACTTTACGTACGTACAGACACATAGACGAGTAAGGCCTCGAACGGAGTAGTTTCGTAGGCGTTGGTAATTGCACCGAGAGCCAGTGAATAAATGATGGTTGACACGAGCAAGAAAGTTGCTCTCGGGCCACGGATCTCACGTACTCCCATTAAACATTCATGCTCGTGAGCTTGTGCACCCCGGAGAGGGAGTCTCCGCCGTCTTGGAAAAGCTCGGAAGACTTCTCTACAGCGAGACCTCAGCGTGTACGAATTCGAATACGACTGCGCGCTTTATTTTTAAAGGTCTAACTTCACTGGTGGCCGCAGTGGGCTTTGCCTTTCCTCGTCTCTTCTCTCAGCCTCGGTAATCACGCGACTAAGAAAGCCACGATCGGCTCTCACGATCAGATAAGATCGCTTAGATCGTCGGATAATCTTTCGTCTCGACGGAGTGGAAAAACGATGAAGAGAGAAAGAGCGAGTCGTTAGCGCCACTGGGAGACATTGAATTGACAGACGAACGATCCCGAGAGATCACACGAGATAAACATTTCTCAGTCATCATGCTACTATGTATATGTATATGTTTATTGACAGTTGAAAGTGAAATCATTCAATCTCAAATTCAGCGCAAAGACAGCTACGATTATTGGTAACGCATACAAGTCGACTTCGATGTAGCTGACAAAGAACCTCATTTAGACGGGAATTCAGTTTAGATTACTCAAAAAATTGATTTTTGTAAATTCCAAAAACTGTTAGTGAAACTAGTCGCCAATTAACCGGTAAGCGGTATAAACACTTCATTACTGCCTTCAATTATTGTTTTCGGTAATTTATGTCAAACGCGTTTTTGTCGAAACGACTTTTCTCTATTGGTGTACACTCTGGCTCAAAAAGTTTATAACCTATATATTTATAAGGCGATGGTTAGTTTCTTTATACAATTAAGCTCTATATAAACCTAAGTTTGGGGAAATATCATTTTTGAAATATATTTTTTATAGGGAGCAGTTTATATTGATTCTCAACACTCTTGGGTAATATTATAGTAAGTAATTATATTATATAAAGCTACATATAGAAAACATATATTATTATAATATTACATTACTTAATTAATAATAAGGTATTATAATATGAAGTTACTTGTTATCAACAGTAATATAAATATTGAGAGTTATTTTAATCTTATAATGTTATAATAGCTCGAATCATATTATGATAAGTAATAAGTCGATTAACATTGTAATAAGTAATTTCATTATGTAAAGTTATATAAAACATTTATTATTATTATTATTATTATTATTATTATTATTATTATTATTATTATTATTATTATTATTATTATTATATAAACAGTTATTATATTTTTATATTATAATTGTTATAATATTTAAAAAAATAAATAAAGTTATTATAATATTTAATATTTTTTATTATATTACTTAATTAATAATATTATATTCTATTATTATGTTACTTGCTAACATATAATATAAATATTAAGGGGTCTGCCCACTTTAGACGCTAAAAAGGCTATCTGCAGGTTTTTTTATAGGTTTATATTATAGAT
Source organism: Ophion costatus (assembly GCA_951751655.1). Classification (NCBI taxonomy): domain Eukaryota; kingdom Metazoa; phylum Arthropoda; class Insecta; order Hymenoptera; family Ichneumonidae; genus Ophion; species Ophion costatus. The sequence goes on from OX632367.1 coordinate 10,783,620, forward strand.
ATTGATATAAAACTTGTTACATTTAATAAACACACTTTCGAAATACATAAAAATAAATTTTTGATGTATTTATGTAACCCAAACAAACTTTAAACGCGTTTTCTCGAAACAACGATTTTCGACGGATTGTTGATAAATCTTCGAAGCTACTGAAACGATCCTTATGAAATTTGGATCCTTATGAAAATTGATCCTTATGAAATATTTTTTACGACTACAGCTATAGCGCATGTCAAGGATTTTTTTCAAATTTTGATATTTACTTTTTTTTGCCAAAAATTATGAAAAAACAGGTTTTTGTTTGTTTGTTAGAAAAACGTCCACCATTTTGTTATTTTTACATATATCGAAAATCGTATGAATATTCATTAACATACTGAATCTAGAACCGTTTGATTTTTTTGTTCCTGATGATCCATCTCCGAGATTTCATCAACAGCACGGGCCTACATTTTTTAGGAAATTTTTTTAACCACAATTTTTGTCTATAAATAGTGACTTAAATAAATAATTTTAAAAAAAATCATGAATATAGCCTTTTTTTGGTGTCCAGAGTGAGAGTTACTATGAGTTACTTACACTTAAGAGTTACTACGAAATTATAATAACCCAAGTAATATTACAGAGGGGAATTTTATTATATAAAGTTAACATTATTATTATTATTTAAACAGCTACTATAATATAGTTTTGTAAAAAACTTTTTAAACTTTTAAAACTTTTTGAAACCACTCACGACTGACCGCACTTCACATCCGGAACATATATTTTAGGCTTGAAAATTCCAGTTGCTTTTCCCTGGATTTGTATCTCTCGTACTACCTCGAGCATAATGTCCCAGGGCTTCGGTACATTGTGGTACCAATCGCCGTTAATGTATTTACCCAACTTTCCTGCACCCCAAACCTTCGAAATCCTTCCGCAAATTGCTACCCCTGCGAGGCTGCAAAATTCGTATTAATCGTGGTAAAGTTATCGATTGCTTAAGACGCGTTCTTAGCGCGGGCCAAATTTATCGGCCCCTCGAATAAATTTCGTCTAATAGTGGAGGAATACGCGCGCAAATATCGCGATGAGGTATATAATAATGTCGCAGCGATCTCTAAGCTCATTCGAGAGAAATCGAGGAGGGGGCAGCGGGACGTTGAATACTCTGAAAGGTACGTGTGAGGGGAAACCCTTGGCTTTAAACTATGAATTCTAATCGAATCCCGTTCATTTGCATAGGAATGAGTTTATGCAGATTGATACGCTTGAATATATTGCTCCGTACTATATTGGCTGGATGTGCGAATCCGCTGAATTTAAGCTCTCAGGACAAAAACAAATATATATATATATATAGAAATGAATATGTATCGCCGTCTAGCCGTCGTCGAGACTATAATCTCCCTCCTTTCGATATAATACCTGATTTTCTAACCATGCATAATCAGCTCGACGATCGCGATCGATTAAAATGTTTGAGTTAAGCCTCAAAGTTTCGAACGCCAATACGAAGACAAACGCCGCAGTCGTTATTTATATCGTAATTAAGGGAGAACACCACTGTGATGGGCGGAAGAAGGTCGTTATTTTTCGATTTCCTTCCGTCTGGCAGATTATTTATTCAGAATTTGAAAAAAGGTGCGTTATAAGGCATAGATTGAATTTGTTTCATGTAAATTTTTATTTAAAAAAATTGAATATTAACGTTGCTGGGGTATAATACAGCACCGGTATGAAAAATGTGGTGGTCTAGGAAATAAAAGTATAAAAGTTTTATAATGTAAATAAACGTTGGTCTCATTGTACATAGCCGTTTTTAGAAAAATAAATTCACAAAATGATGGGTGTTTTAAAGATATGTAATCGTGACAAAATTTTGCGTACTTTGGCGGGGGGGGGGGGGGGGGGTGGAAAAATGCTAAATAAAAAAGCGGGTTCGTATAACGATTCTTCCTGCGATGATGGAAATTATAATCGCAATTGTAGTCAATCCTAAGGGAATTTGAAAAAATCAATGAAGTCTAGAATATTCTAGAATATCCTAAGGAAATTTTAAAAAACCGTGAGTCAATTCTAAAAATCCTCTGAACATTTTAGAAAGCACTGATGGAATTCTAGAAAATCCTAACGATATTCTAGAATTTTTAGAAAACTCTAGAATATTTTGACGAAATTTATAGAAAATTTTGACGAAAATTCTAGAAAATTTTGGCGAAAATTCTAGAAAATTTGAATGAAAATGCTAGAAAATCTAGGTTTCTTTCAGTCGGTAAGTTAAAATATTCATTCAAATGTACAATGTATGTTCGTTGATTATAAAATAAAACTGATGATAAAAATAAAAGCTTTTTCTTATATTGGGGAGCTTAAAAATACAAAATTTCATACCAAAAAAAAAAAAATTCTACGTAAAACGATAGCTACAGCAATTATGGAAGTTTGTTTTTCATTCCTTTAAATTGAAAATCGATCAATTATAGCTACAATTATCATTCCGACCAGGTCGAAAAAATTCGTTTCGAGAAAAACGCCAGCGAAAGTTTCAGCATACGTAAATCGTTGCGCTACCTGCTTTCACTAAATCTTCTGCACCTTGGTCAATTTGCGATACCTGAACTTTACACGTTTTTTTCACATATTCTTGAATAAGTATACTTTGAGAAAATCCGAAAAAAATTGACCTGTTACAGTGGTAGGCCTTAATCGTGGTAGTTTGTTTTTCCGAAAAAAAAGAAGAAATATGATCGTAAAACGTTCACGTTTCAAACATGTACGTGAGAAGTGGCGGTAGACACATGTGAGACGATCAAGAAACTCCTCAGGCACTGAAACCTCCCAGTAATTAAAGAAAAGCGATTTTATCGTCGCCTAAAAATACACACGTAGCACATGAACTCTCTTCTGGTGTTCTTTTATTTCCAGAGCTCGTTGGTGGACAGCGCGAAGAAATACGATCGCGCAAGGGGCGTAACTTCCACGCGTTAGAATTTTAAGGCATGTTAATTGTAGGTAAAAAGAGGAAGGTGATGATGCGAACACCGTGGTGCGTGTTTGTCCGGGATGAAAAAATATTTTATACGGAGATAAGTTTTTTTTTAGACTCCTTGCCGCATTTTGTCGGCGTTGCACGTTTATATTCGTTGAACGCTTCGTTGTGGAGGGACAGATTTACGTTCTGGGAGAAAACGCGGGCCGTCAACTCCTGATCTTGACGCATCGTTTTTTTCATATCAAGATTTTCGAAAATCACGATATTCCGTCGGATTGGTACCTTTTTTCTGAGAAAAGTGTGCAGTAGCTGGATAAATGAGAGTTTGACTATGATGACGTTGACATCATGACGATGAAACCTGCATCCTCGGAATGCAACAAAAACTTATTTTTTGGATTCATTGGCTTCTTATCGTGAATGTTTTTTCGCAGTTTTAGGTTACCACAATCACGTAAACGACTTTTCAACGCCTTACCTAAATTATGAGGTTGACGTTCGAAAATTCTTTTCAATTTCTCGTTTTCATTACCATCCAAAATGTTATTTTGCAGATTTAGGTTGTAGGTCGCTAAATAAAAAATCTAAGAAATGTTTGTGCGATTTTCGTAGCTCAAATCTGCCAATGGAAATTTGGGAAGTAAAAAAAACCAGTTTCGTTGCGTTGCAACGATGCAAACTTAATGTCATACGCAACTGCACAAACAAAGTTGAGGGACCATTCTATTGAAAATGGCTGATTTTCATGATTTTTTCTTCTTTAATAAAATTCGATGATCAGTCCGATTTTTTTTTCATTTATTCAAATGAGTCATGTTGTAGATAAAAATATTTTTCAATATTTATTTCGATTTTTCATGTCATTGTTTTGGCCACTGCAAAATGACGCCACAAAAAATAGCGCCTGACGGTGGAAAGCCCTTCAAAAATTGTCCGAAAGAAACAAACCAGAAAGATTATCAATCAGTATGAAAAGCTGTAGTGGGGTACGGAGGATTTTTTTTTTCGATGAAAACTAACATAATGGTGGCCATTTCAAAACTAAGAATCAAATTGGATACTTTTGACAGTTTTTCGATAAAAAAAATATAAAATTTTGGAATTAAAATAACGCCTCCGTATGACGTTATGGAATGGTATGAAAGATGATGTGAAAAAAAATTGAGCCGAGTAGCTTGAAAGCTCTTCTTTTCAAATTTCCCAGCGTTTTGAAAAACGACGATTCGAGAAAAAACTCAGCTGGTTGAGTCTCTTTTTCCAAGAAAGAATGTAGCGACCGGAATAATTCGAATTCCACGACAACAATTGAACAGCCCATTTATAAAAGCCCATTTTTTTTCGATAAAAAAAATGATTTTCCAAAAATTGTACACGGGAATGGTTAAAAAACACAATTCTTTCCGTTTCAACGATGCAAATTTTAAGACGATTTTCAGCAGCTCTATTTTCATATTGAAAAACTGTGCTGAGCGGTCACCCATCCGAGTATTGGCCTAGGCCGATGCTGCTTATGCATTTTTCTCCGTGCACGAGACTTCCCAAGCTGTAAAACGTTTATACCCAATTTCGGCAATTTTTTCTCGTGAACAGCACTACGTTTGAGGGAAACAGCGAAGGGGCGACTTTGAAATATCGTCGAAGTTTCGTGGCGCAGAGAGGATGGATTTCGGCCGTCTCGTAGGGATTTTCTCGAGTGTGCAGATCGATCGGTGCGGTGATCCTGGCGTCGTGCGCATTGTCACGGTTTTGCCTAATGTCTCGTAAACACGAGAAACCCTGCCACGTTTCGGGAAAGTGGATTGAGGAGGTTCGTGCGCCTGGTGGTACCGTGGCGACGTCTCACGTCATTTCGATCGGTCACGTTTTCGGAACGTTTCTCAAAAAAATGGCTGCTCCGAATACCTTGAAATTTTCACAGTCCCCTTAGGATTGCTGGAGGAAGGACTTTATACTGCCCGATTTCGAAATATTGAAATATTATTTGCAAAATGAATAAATATGAAAAAAAAAACGTATTTCGATATTCGAAGTAAATAGGAAATATATATATATATAAATGAATAAATAAATATATATATATTAAAAAACCTAAAAAATGGCTGTGCGATTTTCGTAGCTCAAATCCGCCAATGAAAATTTGGGAAGTAAAAAAATCAGTTTCGTTGCGTTGCAACAATGCAAACTCAACGTCATCCGCAATTGCACAATATATAAACGAACATATAAAACGAATATAAAACGACTAATTTTTCGGTGGTCTGAGAGAAATAAAATATCATTTTTTCGTGCGGCAAGTGTAATTTTTATTTTCAATATATATATATATATATATATATATATATATATATATATATATATATATATATATATATATATATATATATATTGAAAATAGAAATATTGAAAAGAAAAATTTTATTTTCAATAATAATTTTCTTCAATAATAATTATTTTCAATAATAAAGATATTGAAAAGAAATATTAGGTACTCTCGGTCGATAAATTTTCAGCCAGCAATTTTTATTTTCAATATATATATATATATTGAAAATAAAAATTAGACTTGCCGCATGAAAAAATGATATTTTATTTCTCTCATCCCACCAAAAATTATTCGTTTTTTAAATTGTTGTCGTTGTTGCTATTTTTACGAACGAATACGTCATAAATTACACAAAAATATCGATATATCACCGAATCCCTATCCTCCGTGTTTATTTATTTGGAATTTTTTTTACGAAAATCTTGTGTACGTTACATCCATATTTTTGCGCAGTACAAAATATACGACAAGACGGGAAAAATATGTGTTCGGAATTCTCCCTCAAGGTTCGGTGAAGGAGATTAACGAATTGGCCCGGTGTTCGAAAACGTGCCGGAGAGAGGGGGAGGGGTTGGGGGTGGCACGGGCCTGAATTTATCGGGTCGTGAGTGACCCGGGCACCTTTACATTTGTCAGAACTACACGCGAGATGCGGGAGAGTATCTTCGATACATCATAAAACGCGTTTGTTACGTCTATCGCGTTTCTCCCTTGACGAAGAATTCTTGAAAGGCTCTTCTGTACATAGATTCACCGAATAAAAAAAAACGAGATATGGCGGCGATTATAAGGGCCAAGACAAAGGATCGCGATTACGCTACAGCGAGATCTCCGATTACCTCCGTCAGAGAAACTTATTCCAATCATTCTTCTCGCGTGTATATTTGAAGACACATGTTGAAAAAAAAAGACGCTAACAATGCGGAATTTTGTGAAGATGGGTGAAGGAATTTGGCGAGATGAATTTCAACCTCCGAGCCACCGCAAGAGCCGACGAGAGTGCGGAGGTTCCGGGAGGTCAGGGCATCGAATCGCCGCAAACGAGCTCGCCTCGTCTCTTTCCCTCATATTCGTTTCTCTCGTTCTCACACTCTCTCTCCTTGTCCTCCTCTTCTCGTGTCCCTGTGGCACCCTTCGGTAGTCGCGGACCTCCCAGCGGACGAAAAAAAGGACTTCTGGAGGGTATAAAGAAAGATATATATATATATATATATATACATACATATATATATATATATATATATATATATATATATATATATATATATATATAGAGGTATGTATGTATGTATATATACAGAGCAATGGGGGGTGAGAATGACAGAGAAAACGAGAGGCTCTCGAGTGCCTAAAGCAGCAGCACTATAACTCGTGGCTCACCTACATACAATTTTTTTCTGTGGCGAACTAGATGGAGCTTTTTAGGTTAGATTGGGGTAATGAGTCTCGCCAAATAACGATGCCCACAATAAGAAAATGTTGAGTTTATTTGTGTGGAAGTGAAATATAATTTTGTTTCCAAGTGTTGTATTATTTCTATTACTGCTAAAAACAATATTTTTATTTTGCTTCGATTTTATGGTATGCTTAATTTTGTTAAGGTTACACCTATCTCCCCACCGGAAAAAGAGGCATTTTCGTGATTCTTTTCGGAGAAAGTGCAGGTTTTCGATTTTTTTTTGAGTATGTTCTTAAGTGTCTATTACAATTTATGTATTGAAAAATGTTGATAAAAGTGGATAATCATGCGGAATCAAGAGAACCAAACGGATATAGTTATTGCATAAAATTATCCAGTGGTCGGACAAAGGATTTAATCAAATATTGATATTTCAAAAAATTGCCTTAGTCCAAAGTGAAAGTTTCCATGTTCGGTGATAAACATGCTCTACTTTCATCGATCGAAAAAGACTATGCATAGTATGGAAAAATTCTTCGTCCAAGCGCCGCTTTTTGATATGTTAAAGAAGTTCGTAAAATTTGAAGTAACCGACGCAGTGATTTTTGAGATGTCATGGTCAACGATTTTCTAAAAGTCATTCTGAGAAAAATCCCTTTAAAGTTGGCTGGTTCGCTGAACTTACCGATAAACGCCCATAAAGCATCGACTTCTAATTTTCAGATAATATTTCATGAAAATAAAATTCGATATTCTTAAAAATTTCATTCAGGTGTAAGCCTTGAATTCAGGTGTCCCAGTTGATGCTACACAAGATTAATACATTCAAGAACTCTTGATCAACTTGCGACCGGCAGTGGGTAAAGAAAAAAATACTCACACCTTTATGTCGATGGTAATTTGTTTAAGGATGTTGAGTCCCTATGAAACACGTTAATGTTAATTGTTCAATAAATAGCTTCTTAATCGTCATGAAATTTTTACACGACCTCCTGAATACTTCATGTAAAAACATACCAAATTTTCAGAATTCTATCATCATTACTTTAACCTCCTTAAGGGTTGAAATAAAAAATGATAAGAAAATTCTGAAAATTTGGTACGTTTTTGTATGAAGTATTTAAGAGGTCGTGTTAAAATTTCACGACGATTAGGAAGCTCGTTATTAAAAAATTGACATTTTGTTAAGAACAATTTTTAAAAGAACAAAAAAAAAAATTTATCAATAAACTTCGTTTTGTTTCCGTTGCTTTCAGTATATTGTAGATATTATAAAATTGAGAGGTCAAAAAAAAAACTTATTGCATAGTTACATCAGTTTCCATAAAACAACATTTAATTTGTGAACGTCAATTGTTGAATAACGAGCTTCCTAATTGTTGTGAAATTTTTACTCGACCTCTGAAATACTTCGTACAAAAACATACCAAATTTTCAAAATTTGATCATCATTTGCGATTTGGGACTCAACATCCTTAATACCATAATTTTGCTAGCTAAATTACAAGCCAGTGATGTTTCAATTTTTAATTTTTAATACAAAAATGGTAGTTTTTCAAATACAAACAAAAAAACACATGTTTATGTCATTAGTCATTTCGCCATTACTTTCGTAGCGATCTCTTGACTGACTCTCGTTGCCCCAAGAGAGCCATCGCGTGCTATGCCAGGAGCAAGAGAGGGGGGGGGGGAGAGCGTGAGGGTGAGGGTGAGCGTTACATAGTGAGAGTTAAGAGGGCTGGGCGGGGGGGGGGGTGGAATGAAAGTAGGTACAGTAATGCCTCCATTGGAGTGCACCGAGTACTCCGCTATATACTTTTGACTTGTATAGAGTCGTTGTTCTAACGTGTAGCCACACTCGACGCGGGCACCCTCGAGAGCCCTTTCGTACACGGGCAAGAATGAGGATTGCCGGTTGGAGCGCTCTTTCTCAAGAGGAAACGCGTATATGGGAGTTTCGGGAGGTTCTTTCTTCTTTCCTTTTTTTCCCTCCATGCGCGGGTTCCTCCCGCAGCAACTCGACCTCACCGCGGACCGACGCGTCTCTCGCCCCCTTCTGTCCCGGGGACCTTTTCGAGTTCGCGTCTCTCGACACGATCCGATACTATGCGGCTATACATGCACCCGTCGGATGAGATCCTTCGACCGCTGTATCCGAGAGCGCGAGAGGCGAAAAAGAACGAAAAAAAAAAACATGTAACCGAGTATAAGAACGACGCCAACGTCGAAATCCTCGGTACCCTCCGTCGATCAATTTCAGCCAGCAAGTGTGATATCGCCAGTGCTCCGAGCGCAGATCGAATAAAATTTATCCTCGACCCTTAATCACCCTTCTCGTAGGCTGCGGTTCGTCTTACTTTTAGGCTGTTTCCAGAAGATGGTTTGAAAAATCGAAACCACAAACCTCCGATTTTCCAGTCACTTTTTCATCCACAGTTCATTCCGCACGCGATATAAAGGGGGTCCCAAAATCACCTGACGTTTTGAAGTGTGCGCCATTTTTTTGCGGCGTCCTTTTGTTCTATTCGACGCCATAGGACTTCTTTCTTTGGGCTTTTGCGAAAGGAAACGTGTATGCCAATGATCCACAGACCATTCCGGAGCTCAAGGAAGCAATTGGACGCACCATTCATGAAATTAGTCCGCAATTGTGCCAAAATGTTATTGAAAATGTCGTCAACAGAGTGATCGTTTGCAAACCTATAGCAGCAGACATAACCTCCATTTTTGTACCGTACATTAAAATGAAAGTATTCGTACTTTTCGAATAAAAAATACGTTTTATTAATAAATCCAAATGTCAGGTCATTTTGAGTCATCCTATATTATTTCTTGAGTTGCAAAATCCCTTGGGGTTTCTTTATTTATGACACCCTGCCCAATCGAACCCTTTTCTGCTACTCACTACCCGCACTTCGCTAATCTAACCTGACTTCCGTTGCATCCGCAGCACTTTTAAGTCAGTATTGTTGTCTAGATATATGAAAAAATCGTTTCATTTTCATTTTATTATTCTACAGATCTGACTGAATGTGTCTGTGAAAACCGTTTAATAATGCTTATAAAAATAGTCGAAATATAGAAGTTATAAGGAGCACGTTCGGCAGCACGGTCTAGACGCAGAAACTTTAAGGCGTTAGGCCACAGTAACGGGTATAAAATCGTGTGCGAATTAAACAATTTTTTTTTCGTATGAAAAAGTGATTCACTCATAAAATTTATTACACATCTATTTAGTATGAATATCAAGCTGTTAGAAAATATATATATTTTTTTTTCGATGTACAAAATGGCCGACTACTCGAAATTTCTCGAAATTGCTTTTTTTCAATTGGCGTGACAAATAACTTCAACAATTTTCACTCGATTTACTTCATATTTGAAAGTTGTGTTTCTAATTGCATTCTGCAGAGAAGTACCTACGGAATTTCCGATCAATCGAAAAATTTTCATTGAGCAGTTATAACGAAATTTTGCACGGAAAATTCAATTCTCAAGTTCAAATACCTACAACTTTTGAATAAAACAATATTTTTCAAATTCCGTACGTACTTCTCTAGGTATTCTAATGTAGATTGACGAGAATTTTTGTTTTTTTGTTCTAGGTAAAAAATTGTTGAATTGTGTCACGCCGCAGAGCGCGTAAAAAAAGATAACTTTATTATATTAGTAGTCGGCCATTTTGGACATCGAAAAAAAAATTCTACCAGCTTGATATTCATACTAAATAGATGTGTAATTAATTTTATGAGTGAATCAATTTTTCATAGGAAAAAAATTCGCACATGATTTTATACCCGTTACTGTGACCTAAGGCCTTAAACGCCCTTTTCTGGAAACTATGCTTTTTACATCGGCAACGACAACTCGATAACCAATTGACCGATTGAACTCAGATTTGGCATACACCTCTAGTAGACTGTTTTTTTTAACGTTGGTAGCAGAGATGAGTAGAAATCATTTTTTTTATATACACCTCGTAAAATAGTCGGAAAAATATATAAAAATTGACAATCACAGTTTTACATGCTGATATTTAGTAATTTATTTTTTTCTGAATCTGGTACTAAACATTACACCACTTATACAGATTAAGAATATATTCGCTTTTTCTTTCAGATTCATACAGGGTTCACAATACTGGTCCTCAATTGAAGACGTTTTCCGCACACCGTTGTAAACAAACGTACGAAAGCACATGATAATAATTTTTTTTTTCATTTGTACATATATTTTTGAAGAATCAATAAGCGGGTGCTTTTATTTCTGAACATATTTTTTGTGGGAGTCCATTCGAAAAATCAACTCCAAAATTTGACCTACACTATATCGCATTCGCCGAGGGCCATACACTACGCTGCTTAACTCGAAGTACCACCGGAGCCAAACCGCAGCTGTGGTAAAACGTCAGCAGCTAACAACGAACATCACTTAAGAGTCCGCCTTCGATTCGTTGGAACTTATATATGTGAAGCAGTGAAAACTATGAGACACGTATTTTTTTATCCGCAGAAAAATGCTCTTAAGGGGGAAAACGACCCCTTAAAGAATGGGGTGTCGAGGGGTGATTTTGCAGTTTCATCCACAAGGAGCCCATCGATCTGAATGAAAAAAGAACCAAAGTTCTTGTAATCTAAAGCGATGAAAAATCTACTAAAGAAGTATTGAAAGAAAATTAAATTATAATTCAGCAAAATAGAATGCGGACACTTAAGGAGGCGGAAGTGGTCCAGTTGAGTCAAATGACGGTTTATGAATCTTTTTTCATAAACCTCAACAAGTTGCATGCGAGATATAGGTTTATTCTGTAGACGCCAACTGTACATGAACTTTACATAAATGGTGAAATTGTGGATTTTCATATTTTTATTATGTGAAAACTAAAAACTTTTGTATTCTTACCAACATGAAGAAGTATGAGATCATCGATGATTATTATGGTAAAAATGCGCCAGTGAATGTTTTATACGACCTAGAGGGCATATTTATAAATGACAGAATGGGCATATTTATATTTATGTTGCAAGCTTATTTACGATTACCATTAATTATTATTAAGTATTGCCAACATATAGCAACGTCGTAGACATTTAGGTTAGCAGCAACACTCTTCATTCGCCAGTCAAGATTCGTAATCTTTTATCAAACCTTGATGGTCTAATATTGAATATACAGGGTGTCCTGTTATGTATGGATAATCCTGCAACTGTCGATAGGTCAGATCGTGTCCTACTATATTCTGGAATTTCAGTTTAGTAAAGGTTACACGACTTTCGAGATACAAATCATCTAGTCTTGGTTTATCGAATGCCATTTCTACAAAATATAACTTTTTTTCACCCATTTTTTTAACACTCTTGGTTACTTTTTTATCTAGAAAATTCTTCTTTTTAACCTTATATGTTAAGGAAACTTTATGAAAACAGATCTCACAGAATTTTCATACAAACCAATTCGAACATCTGACTTTGATAGCCTGCGGTGTAAAAAAAAAGATACTACGCATATCGTGCCAATTGCTTTAAAAAGTTGCTTAGTTATTGTCGATTCATATCGTTTGTAGAAATGGTACACGAAAAACCGAAAGCAAATAATTTTTTCAAAAAAATAGCATAAAGCCCAACATCTCGAAAACCGTGGGACTTTACCTAAACTGAAATCCCAACATATAGCATCATATAGAACATGATCTGACCTATCGACAGTTGCAGGATTATCCATTTACAACAGCACACCCCGTATACGGTTTTTGACAGACAAGGTGGTTTTTTTTATAAATGCTTACAAAGTTTTAGTTTTACGTTAATCCGTTGTTAAGAATAGTTCATCTTGTTGCTAAATAGCGAAAAAAATACATTCGCCGTTACCGTGCGTAAACTTACATACATGAAACTATTTTTTACCTCTGGTGTTTCGCAGTGAAAAAGTTTCAAAAAATTTGTGCAGACTCCATAGTCTACACAATAAAATACATACATATTATATATATATATCCTTCTCTAGTCGTGTTCCTAGTAAGTCAATTTTTCGTCCCAACAGTGCCATTTACTACTGTCACAATCGCGAATAATCCAGTTCGTCAGTCGGTTCACGCAGTTGTTTGTTCGACCCTTTAATTCACTCGACCTTTCTGACGTTAAACGCTCGGGGAACTCTCCGTGTCGCATCCATTTCGAGTATCGCTCACGGTGAATTAGCCACTAAAACGATTTCTCAAGCAGTACCGACTCCAGTCAGCCGGAGTGAGATGGTGAGAACGAGAAGGGTACCAAGTTTCGCATCTTCACGAGATTCCACACACACCTATTCACGAATATATATATATATATATATTTATCTGTGTGTGCGATTCAGCGTTGAAACAACGAGGGAACACCAGCAAGCCGACAACGAGACGAGAGAGTATATTTCAAGGAGGTCTGGTGTAAGCGAGAGAACCCGTATCAAACCGACCAAAGTTTCTACTCCGTTCACGTCAAAGTTCTCTCGCCTCCGTCGAGTACACATTTTCTCACATATAGCACAACCGAGGCTTTTGCGTTTGTTCATACAGGGCACACTGTATGTAGCATTGTTCAGCGAGTTCCTAGGGAGGCTTCGGAGGGAAGAACAATGCGGCGACATACCTTTGTACTTTCCATGAATCATAATCAGCACTCAAGTTGCGTGTATACCCAAGAATGGAGACGATTATTTCAATGAAAACGCCTGTACAAATGTGAAGGTAAGGCTTTGTGTTTCTTCCACATGCCCGGAACGTCTGAAATTATATTTTAATTGACTGTCATTTATATCTGGAAGTTGGTGTCTGAAAGTTGGCTTTTTTTGCTTTCTAAACAAGAGAAATTTCGTTTCAGCGAACTTTGAACGAATCCATTGTGTTGGGTACGGAGGTAACTACGATTTCACAAGATCGTCGTTATTCTCGTGGCTACCGGTATTCATCACCCGGTGAATACCGATTGTTATCCCATCTGGGCGTTTCTGTGGCCACGGCGATAATCGTTTATCACACGAGATAATTCTCGTACGGTCTCTCTGTTATTTCGTTTGATAATCATTATCGCATAGCTGTGCGCGAGCCTCGTATTCATTATTCTTGCGTGATGTACGTTCATCACTTGGAGAACCAGGGAGCTGACGAGCTTGCGGTAGGGGCATTTCGAGGCGAGTATTCATCGACCTTAAACCTCAACAGTAACGCACCTTTCTGATTCTTATCTATCTGTATATATATATATATATATAACGATACGTGCTAAATGACATCTTCATTTAAATTTAGGGGAGGACACCACCATTGCGAGTTGGGCCGAAAAAGGTCGTCGTCAAATTTTGTTTGGTTACGTGATTTATGTGGGATTTGGAAAAAGTATATTTTGAGCATATCTTGAAATTATTTCGTGTAACCTTCATTAAAGAAAAATTAACAACGTTATTGAAGTATCGTAAGAATATGTGGTCCAACGGACGGATCTATAATTTGACAATGGTTGGTCTGGAAAGGTAAAATAATTTAAGTTTTATAATTTTTATAAATGTAGTGCTCGTTGTACGTGGCCGCTTAAAAAAAAACATCCACAAATTGGCGGGTGTTAAAAAAGTGTAATTTTGGCGAAATTTTTACTCATATTCGGGGGCTTATATGTTTACTTATTTTTTACTTATAATTTACGTTTTCACTTATATATATATGTATATAGACTGGCAAATATATAACGATAGCCGCAAAGTGACATCTTTATTTAAATATAATTAAAATGGTCCTTCATTACCAATCCAACCCTTATAATTACCATTGAATCCACTCATCTCTTTTCCATGCCGCAATCTCTGAGTAACGTTTCGATAGCTCGTGGTGCAGAGGAACATCGTGAAACGACGTCGAAAAAATTGTTCAACGAGCATATAATACGCGCACGCATGTTCAAGCGGCAATGATGTAGTCCAACAGGCCCGTACAATGCCTTAACTAACCAATTGTGCGTTTGAATTTATTTCCCGGGGGTTGCGAACTTTACGGTTCGAGGCTCTTCGAGACGTTTCGCGAAACTTTTCCTTTTCTCTCTCTCTCTCTCTATCTCTCTCCCTCTCTCCCTCTCACTCCTCTCTCTCTCCTCTCTCTCTCCTCTCTCTCTCTCTCTTTCCGTCTCTTTCTTTCCTTCTCTTTATCTCCATAGCGGAATAGTTCTCTCCGGGACTGGTATTTATTGGCCGTTCGTCTGATTTATATCATCGGCACGACACACGGTGGACCTCGAGAGTCCGAGGGCGGCGGCCACGCCGAAGGAGAGGAGAGATCCCGAGGATATAATGACGAATGCCGTAGCGCACGATCCACGAGGTAACCACTGCTTGCGGAGAGGAGAAAGGAGAGAGAGAGAGAGAGAGAAAGAGAGAGAGAGAGAGAGAGAGAGAGAGAGAGAGAGAGAGAGAGAGAGAGAGAGAAAGAGATAGAGAGAGAGATAGAAACAGACAGAGAGAGACTAAGAGAGACAGAGAGAGTGAGAGAGATAAAACGATCGCGGAGAGATTCCCCGACGCAAACGAGGCATTAAGAGCCATCGAGGGCACCTTCGTGAGCACGCGCCCTCCAACCATTCCCTATATTAATTGAGTTCCGTGCGCAAGACGCTCAGATGTGTGTGCACCCCCCACACACCCACCCACCCACCCACACACACACACACACACACACACACACACACACACACACACACACACACACACACACACACACACACACACACACACACACACACACACACACACACACACACACACACACACACACACACACACACACACGCACGCACGCACGCACGCACGCACGCACGCACGCACGCACGCACGCACGCACGCACGCACGCACGCACGCACGCACGCACGCACGCACGCACGCACGCACGCACGCACGCACGCACGCACACACACACACACACACACACACACACACACACACACACACACACACACACACACACACAGCGATATATACATAGATCGATGTAAGATTTAAGATGGTGTACACGTACCTTGGTAAATTAGATATATAATACTCATAGAGTGTGTCTCTCTTTGGTTTTGTGAGGTCAAATAACGAGCAGGTTCCGTCAGACGAGACCTCGTACTCATGATACATGCCCCCTTGTAACCGGTCACCCGGTACACGTGTAATAAGCGCGTGTACAATGAACCCTCGAGCGAGAGAAATATTGCACCGACCAGCTGAACAAAAGCAGTCCGCGGCTCATTCTATTTATGTGTCTGCAGTCGTAATGCAATAATTATTTGGAAAAATGACAAGCCTCTACGCTCACTACGTCGGATGTACTTAGATTCGCTTGTAAAATCGATCTCAATAACTTTCGGGGCTGATTTATCGCGTGGGTGAATTATTTGACGGGAGGAGTTTTCTTTTTGAGTTTCAACGTATGGCCTTGCGGGTTTTTGGGTATTACCCTTCTTTGTTGAAAGATTTTCTATCGATTGTTATTAGCACTTTGCTAATATTGGCTTCCGTTCCGACGATAGTCGCTTTAAGCTGCAGTACAACGCTGCTTGAGGAGGTTGGAGCGGGGTTAAGTTGAGCTGAATGACGGCTTATGACATTTTTTATTCTCTGAACGTCGAATTTTTTTACGAAATTTATAATTGAAGGGCAAAATTGTGTGTTTTTATATTTTTATTGCGTGAATAAAAAACTTCTTTGTTATTACTACCATGACGCCAAAATATAAAGCACTAAAAGTACTTTATGTTTGATTTTCGTTGAGAGAAAGGAGAATGGGGAAAGGACATGGTTGAGAAAATGATGTACGGATTAAAACTTGATAGGAAATGCAATGGTAAGTTTCGTGTTTATGAAAGTGTAATGCAATGATTTAATATTGATTAAAAACTTGGAATACGAAGATTAGGGTGGGAAAAATAATCTCCATACATAAGTACTTTGAGACTTCCTTATACTTCCACTATCTTAAGTGATTTCTTGTCTTTTTTTGCCTCCCTTTTGCCCAGCTTTCTTATCTCCTGGATGCTGCGCTCGTGAAAGAGATAAAGAATTCATAAGAAGACTTTTTCCGTGGAAGCGCTCGAGAAAAAGTCAGGCCGATTTACTGTGTTTCCTACGGACGGAAACTGTACAGCTCTCACGAAACTTCATCGCACTCGCGTTGTACAGTGCCACGAGAGGGAGAGAGAGAGAGAGAGAGAGAGAGAGAGAGAGAGAGAGAGAGAGAGAGAGAGAGGCCAAGCATTCGAGAATGAAAATTAATCGTGGAAAAAGTAGAATGAAAAAGCTGCGGCGGGGATTATTGACGAGCGAAAAGAGCAAGGAAAAATGTAGCGGATTAACGATGCGGCTAGGAAAAAGTTTATGCGCAATGAGCAAGAGCGATTTATTTGTTTGGCTCGAGCCAAATTAATCTGAACGTGACCAGAACGATTTGAATTAAACGATATTTACTTTCACGAATGTTGGAATTGTGAAAATACCACTGGACAGATTCATTCAGCTGCCAACGATATAAAAAGAAAATAAAAGCAGATGTGTTGAATAAAAGTGGAAAGCTTGTCAGAAAAGTTGTCAATTATTAAGACGAAATTCATAAAATTTTATATAAAATCACTTAGTATCTATTGATCCTTTGGGTAATAAATTATTGATTTTTTTTTGTATAAATATTGGAACTGGAAAAATATCACTGCGCTAATTAATTCGACTGATTTAAAAAAAGAAAGAAGATATAAGCAGCTTATAACGAATACCGAAAATTGAAAGCTTGCAGCGCAGTACAAATATAGAATTATCAAGACAAAATCTTTTGAAATTTAACTGTTTGATCCTTTCAACGTTGAATTATCGATTTTTGATATCGAATTATTGGAGGATTTTTCATATAATGCGTGAATTCATGTGATATCAAATTATTGATTAACTTATTCATATAATGTGTATTATATCAACGGATTGCATCTAGCTCGTGGCTGAAAAAACGGAATTTTCGTGAATTTTTTCTGGGGCCACGTGTGCAAGTTGTCCATTTTTTTACACTGAACAGTATGGTTTCAAGTATCTTCAATAATTTTTGTTTTTCCCGGTGAGCACCGCTGCTCGGGAATAATTCTCCCGAAATAAAAGAATCAAGCGCATTTAGTTTTTCCATCAAACTATCTAGTGCTTTGACATAGGATTCAATAAAAATGATTTTTGAAAAGTGGCCACTAAAAAAATTGGACCCAAAAGTTCAAAGTGAGAGTGTTGTTTTTCGGTGAGAAAAATACTCTATTTTCGCTGATAAAAAAAACTAGAAATCGAAGAAAAAATTGCGTCGTTGAAGCACAGCTTTTTTACATCTAAAAGGAACTTGTAAAATTGAAGTTGATCCGTGCCGTGATTTCTGAGGTATCGTGGTCACAGATTTAAAAAAGATCATTTCGAGAAAAACTTTCACTACGCCGGTTCGCGGAATCTCTCTATAAACGCCCGTAAATCCTTCACTTTTGAACGGAGCGACATGAAATTTTCAAAGAATATTTTTGAAAGGTTGTATTTTCAAAATCCGTTGAAAACCAAAAATGAGTATTTTAAAAAATTTCAACCAGCTGAATTTTTCAATTCGCTTGAAAAAAAGAGAGCTTTCGAAATCAGTATTGTTTTTGAGATAGTGCTTTGCGTACCTTTTGAATATAAATAATAATTTATATTTTCAAAATCCGTTGACAATCATAAATCAATATCTAATAAAAATTCAACTAGGTAAATCAATTTTAAATACTTCTAAAGTAAAAAAAGGTTTAAAAATCATTATTACTTTTGGGGTAGTGGTTTTCGCGCCAAATTCGACCCGACCGAAATGAATCATTTTTTTCTTACAACGCGAGGAAGTCTGTAAAAAAAAGTGTCAAGTCCCAAAATTACGTTACGTCCTCTCGGCTTTTTTTTCTTCACTTTCCAGTCCTCTTCCTTCGCTTCGCCATATGACGTTGTCGCCGGAGTGAGATTCACGTATTCTCCGTCATTCTCGCTCGCGCACGACCTAACAAGCCTCTAATGAGGAACGGGTGTTACATCGTATGTTTCGAGAACAGCCGCAGAGACGCGGCGGTGCCTTTTGCGCAATTATCATTCATCACAGCTGTGAACATTGTTTTTTTTTTTTTTTCATCATCACCCTCGTAGCGCGTATATATAAAGCGCGGATGAAAAAAATCAGCATGGTTGATGCAGAGGTGTTTGGCCTCGTTGAACAATGAAATTTTCGGGAGCAAAGGATAGGGAGAAGAGGAAGTGCCTCCGAGGACCAGTTATACGCGTTCGCCGCAGCTACTTCCGGCCGGAAAACGCTTCGTGCTTTCGGACGTCGCCCGTCGAACCACTCCACATCCGGTTCTGAAACTAAATTCAAGCATGGTGTCGTTGCAACGTTTTTCTTCCGACAGGCACCATATATCGGATACTTTGGTTTGGAATTGAAAAAAAAAAACGTAAACAGTAAGGATGCAAACTACGTTAAAAATAAAATCGAATTTTTCATCGCCATGACCGATAACCTGCCCTTAAGGGGCCTTCTCACTCTAGGCGCTAAAAAAGCTTCTTCATGAATTTTTTTGATAAGTTCGATAATTTCGATAAGTTTGATAACTCTAGGCGCTAAAAAAAGCTTTTTCATGAATTTTTTTGATAAGTTTATGTTATAGATATTGATATAAAAGTTCTTACACTTAAGTCCTTAGGCCACAGTAACGGGTATAAAATCATGTGCGTATTTAAGAATTGTTTTTGGTATGAAAAAGTGATTGACTCATAAAATTAATTACACTTCTATTTAGTATGAATATCAAGCTGTTAGAAAAAATATATATATTTTTTTTTTCGATGTACAAAATGGCCGACTACTCAAACTTTGTCGAAACAGCTTTTTTCCATTTGGTGTGACAAATAACTTCAACAATTTTCACTCTATTTACTTCAAATTTAAAAGTTGTGTTCCTAATTGTATTTTGCTGAGAAGTACTTACGGAATTTCTGATTAGTCGAAAACTTTTCATTTTATGATGAGTTTATGAGCAGTGATAACGGAATTTTTCACTGAAAATTCATTTCTTAAGTTCAAATACCTACAACTTTTGAATAAAACAATATAATTTAAATTTCCTACGTACTTCTCTAGGTATTCTAACGTAGATTGACGAGAATTTTTGTTTTTTCTTCTAGGTCGAAAATTGTGGATGCTAAATGTCATGCCACGGAGCGCCTAAAAAAAGATAACAAAAGAAAATATTAGTAGTAAGGCCATTTTGTACATCGAAAAAATATATATATGGTATTTTTTTTTGTATTCCTCAGAGGTACGGGCCTTCCCATTTTACCATCCCCTCCTTTTATTCCTTCCATTCCTTCCGACATTCACAATCCTTCCAGAGCTCCCCGGCAGAGTGTTGACCGCAGCCACTCTTTCCTAATGCACTACTGTATCGCATTTTCACGAGGGCCCAGGGAAACTGCGGAAAACCTGGGCCGATACAGGCGGCTATATTTGGCTGATTTACAGTTGTATTAAACATCAGAAACTCAGACAAACTGCCTCCCGCTCAAAGGTTGACGCGCAAAAACCAGTGCACGGGCAAGCGGTCACCGCTCCAAGTATTGGCAGCCTCCAATGCTGCTTAACTTCAGTGACCGCCGAGCCCGCACACCGACCGCGCGCCTCCCTCTGTCGGTGAAAAAATATATATATATTTTCCAACAGCTTGAGATTCATACTAAATAGATGTGTAAAAAATTTTGAGTGAATCACTTTTTCACACGGGAATAAAAATGTTAAATTTGCACATGATTTTATATCCGTTACTGTGGCCTAGGGCCTTAATGAATACACTTTTGAAAGACATTTACAAAATGTTTATTTATCCAAGACACTAGTTATAGACGAAAATGGTGGTTACAAAAATGTCCTAAAAAAATTGTAGGTCTGCGCTGTTGATGAAATCTCGGAGATGGATCATCCGAACCAAAAAAATCAAACGGTTTTAGATTCAGTATGTTAATGGCTATAGCGCACATCATACGACCTATGCTATATGCAAAAATAACAAAATGGCCAACATCTTTCGAAACAAAAACAAAAAAAACGTGTTTTTTTACCGTTTTTGGAAAAAAATAGTAAATATCAAAATTTTATAAAATTTCTGATGTGCGGTATAGCTATAGTGTAAAGAAAATGTGGTTAAGATTTCATAAGCATCGGTTTAGTAGTTTCGAAGATTTTATCACAAAGCCGTCGAAAAACATTGTTTCGGGAAAAGCGCGTTTAAAGTTTGAACGTGAGCGGATGAACGTGCTCAGGTAGTAAAGGTCACCCAAAAATACAGACTCCTCCGATCTTCATAAAACCTTAGTATGATACATTTGGATATGTATACTTCCGAAAAATGTTATAAAAAGAAAATCGCTTTTTTGAAAATTGTAAAGTGAAAATACCTCTTAAATCCTACGCACAGTTCCCTCTGAAAGCGTCGAAGAGGATACCCAAATGAACGAAATTTCGCGTTCACGTCGTCAACCTTGTGAGAACAGGCAAGCTTCGTAAAATCGTTTTGGGAGAGAGCGCGAGGTTTCGGTGTTAATAAAGTTCCGAGTGGGTGAATTCAATCCCTCCGCGTTCTTTTGAAAAGACGCCCATCGACTATGAAAAAAAAGGAAGAAACAAACGGAGGGCGAGAGAGAAAAGAGGAGTAAGAAAAAAGAACGACAGGAACGCGTGTCTGAGCTACAAAATGCTACGAATGTGAGACGAAGATACAAGGACTGAGGAAAGAAACGTGTAAGAGACGGGAAGAAAGAGTACTAGGATGAAATTACAGACTGAGTGACAAGGCTCCAAGCTCTTCCGGGGGAATGTGTCGCGCAATGGCAGAAAAAGCTCCAGGCTTCTCCACTGGTTTTTCTCTTCTGTACGGGAGCGCAGGATTCTTTCAAACGGTTATATTCCTTCGTTCATTAACTTTTATCGTTCGTCCAGGTTCAGCACTTTCGACTTTTCTGCCCGCCTGCTATTCGCTTGTGGAATTATTCTATATGTAGACAGCGACGTCCAAGCGCGAGGAATCGCTGCAAGCTTTTCCGAAACTTGCAAGCGGTGCTCGGGAGAGAGGCATTGGCCAGTGTGACAATTGTTGTTTCTATGGAACTTCGGTTAAAAAAAACTTGCTATGAAACATATATATGTATATGTTTAGGGCGGTTACAATTTGGGTCAAATTTTATTTTTCATAGTCTCCTCGTAACACAATCGAAATAGATTGAAAAATTACGTGCAAAGTTTTGAAGCGCTTAACATTTTTTTACTGGTGCCTGTGAAGATTTAAATTTTCAATACAAAACACATGTGTTTTGCCAAGTTATGACTCAATTATTTCTCATGCTTAGGATATTAGTGGGAAAAATCTGAAACATGGTACCCATATTATGCTCTTTATAACGTATATGGTGTAAGGTATACATTTTAATTCCAAGGTTAGGCTCCAACAGAGTGGTGACCGCTTAGTCGTCCACCGGCGCATCAACCAGCGGAAGGCCAGTACTTCCGAGACCTTATAGATATGTATGTACAACGTGCATTAACATTCTACGTGTGGGATATCAATAATCAGCAGAGTTTGTAAAAAACAGATTGATTTGCAAAGGTTTTCAAACTAATTGACATTAAATTCACCATTAAAATTATTCATATTCTTATTTTTCTTAATTTTTTCAAATGGAATGTTTCATTTCGTTTGAATTTCGATATCGACATATCATATAAAAAATTTATTCATTCGAAATGAGATTCGATTTATTTCGAAATTAAATAAAAATCAATATACTATATATATATATATATATATATATATATATATATATATATATATATATATAGATATTGCTTTTCGCTATTTTGAAATAAAAATATCGGTGAATGAATCTGAATCCCCCTGTATATACATTTTACCCTATCCTCAGTTTTTTTCTTTTCTATCCATCCCATGTACGCACACACACACACACACACATATATATATATATATATACATATCAACAATGAGCGGTGTTCGTAAACTAGAGATTGCTTTGTAAACTTTTTAAATTACGTAACATCACATTAACTATTAGCGTGATTCAACTTCTTATTTTTCTTTATTTTATCAATGGAATATTCAATATCACATGAATTTCAACATGAGTATAAATTTAAAATAAATTCGCATTAGGATTGGAATTCAATAAAAATGAAATATATATACACATTGCTTTTCATCTACATTTATTTCCGACTAAAAAGTGTGTAAAAAGTTTTTCCTTAGGACATCATCCTAAAATCTAAGGTCCTTGGTGATCTCCCTATTCTGAATCACCCTGTATATATATATATATATATATATATATATATATATATATATATATATATATATCCTACCCTCTCCCCACTTTTCTCCTTTTCTATCCGACCTGAATCAATAAATAGCGCCGTCTGTAAAATGCAGATTGATTTTCAAAACCTTTTAAATTAACTAACAATATATTCACTATTAGAATGAATCAATATCTCATTTTTTATTTATTTTATTAGTGGAATATCCAATATTATATGAATTTCAACATCAACATAGAATTTTGATTAAATCAAAATAAGATTCTAATTAAATTGAGATTGAATCAAAGTAAAATCTATACATTTATATTGCCTTCCATCTGAGCCTATTTAAAAATGTCAAAATCAGCAAAGAGCTCTTGCCAAGGACATCAGCCTTAAATCGAAGATCCTTACAGCTCCTTACTTACCGATACACCAATTATGAATCACCCGGTACATATCCTACCCTCTTCCCAGTTTTCTCATTTTCCATCCATTCCGCGTACGTAGGATGGATAGAAAAGGAGAAAACCGGCGGGGTAGTAGCAGCACCGGTAACGGAAGAGACTTTTCAATGGTGTGCGACCTCATTACCGAAATGGGACTCATTATCGTTATGTGTACGTTGCTGGCTTGCATTTTCTTGTACACATAGGATCTACATGTATACAATATCATAGGACGTTGAGATCTCGGCGGAGCTACGGGCCCGTTCGTTCTTCGCTCCCTTCTTGTTCCATCTTCCTTCTCCCCCCTTCTCGCCCTCGTAATGGCAGAGATGCTTGCTAATGACTGCCAGTTATTCAGCGGCACGGAAACACTCGAGATGTACGTATACAATGGTGCGGGGGGCTTTTTTCACGCGGATATGTACAGCGGGCAAACGAAAAGCCTCAACGGGACGAACGGGGGTGGTTCAGGGAGAGAATTCGTGCTCAATGAACGGGAATAAGAAGGAAGAGCAGAAAAAAGGAGAGAAAGAGGCGCTGAAAAACTCTCAGTTCGATGGGAGCGTATACGAGGCGTGAACCAAAGGGGGTTGGCTCATTCAAATGAGAACAGAAGGCCGGGAGACTCGAATCCAGAAACCTACTGAAGTAAATCGATGCTGAAGACCCCCACCTCCTTTCATGAGTGCGTGGGTGTGGGTCTCATATCTCGTACGATGATCGATTCATGTGGCAGAGACGAAATATTTTAGCCTTAATCGTGCATCATTTATTCGAATTACAAAATTTACCGGGCTGGCAATTGTCCAAATAGATTGCAGCCGGTTTTTTTTCCAGCGGACGAGATAGCCGGTTGGAGGGTCTGGGCGCGGATACATCGATACCTGGGTAGTAAGCTTCATACGTGTAGGGGACCCAGGAGAGTTATTAGTAAGCTTCGCCCCGTACTTTCTTCATAAGTCACATACTGTATCATCTGCGTTTGGAGTGGGTGTAGTAGGGATGCTGCATACCTACGTACATATATATATAACGATGGGAGCACAGGTGCTGACTAAGCCAGCTACGTCATTCTCCGTGGATTTCACGGCGGCTTGAGCACCGAATGGAAAAGGAGAGAGAATTCGAGAGAGGGAGGGAGAGAGAGAGAGCGACAGACGTGAGCGGGTGGAGTGATGTCAGAGCGAAATTGCGAGAGACATGGAGCGGCCAGACTGAGAGTGTTTGTATATAGGTTGTGGGGGGGGGGGGGTGAAATGCGTTCCCTTGGCGAGAGAGAGAGAGAGAGATAGCGAGAAGAGATGATCTTGCATGTCTCTTCGGGATATTTCGTCTCTCGGAAAATTGCCTCGAAATTATCTCCGAAATAAAAGCAATTGTATTTCTCACGCGTGTATAACTTTTAGATACATTTTTTTATGCCATGCGACAATGGCATAAATACATTTATTCGGAAGTTCTCGTTCAACGGGTTGTTCAGAATACTTTTGAGAAAAGTTGTTTTTTTAGGGTAGGTAGCGTTGGTGTAAGAATAGGTGTATCGAGATTTTATAGTAAAGCATTTTGAGGTTATATAGGTCGGCTGTGAGGACCGAGTAAGAATTTGAGGAATATAGATTAGTTGCTGAGCATAAAAAAGTATCCGGTCGTACGAATGTTTTATTGTTAAACTGGGAGTATTTATTTATTCATCGAGTTCTCAAGTAATTCTTGAGTTGGAACGTATACCCTTGTGGGTTTTTTACGATTATCCTGAGAGTACATTCATTTATTTTTCATTCCCGAACCAGCTACCCCTACACACTTTATTTAAATAGAAATAACCTCACTATCCATCAATATTTGTCAATAAAAAACTCAAACTCGACAAGAGGGTGTATTAATTATGTGTAAAATCCTGACCTCGTCATCGCAATGCTCTCAACAGAAAAAATCTTGGAACTCGAACTGTTTTCTGGGTCCAAAGGTCAATTCAATACGTTAATAAAAATAGGGAAACAAATTATTCAGCACTACTATTTAGACTTGAGTTGAAGAGTTCTAATGGCATGGTTTTTTTTTATATCTAATAACTTTGCTGGAAATGGTAAGGTAACCGTATTTTTCGTTGAGAGCAATCGCACTCAACCTATTGATCATATACAAAAATATATCAGACAAAAGTTTCAGTGTTCGAGAAGGCCGTCATACTGGACCACCCTATTTTTTTTATCGGTAGAGGCGCTGAAGGTATTTCAAGGTCAACTCTACTTATCAAAATGGAACCGTGTATTTTTTTTATGACATTTTTACTGATTTTAAGACGAATTCAGTGACCTACAACACAAGGTCATAACATCATCGAAAAAAACACATGGTTCCATTGAAAAAAGTGGAGTTGACCTTGACGTAGCTTCAGTGCCTCCACCGATAAAAAAATAGGGTGGTCCAGTATGAGGGCCTGCTCGAACACTGAAACTTTTGTCTGAAATATTTTTGGTTATGATCGATAGCTTGAGTGCTATTGTTCTGTAACACTTTATGTGCCTCATCCTGTATATACATATATATATACACAAATGGTGTCTTGTTACGAATGGATAATCCTACAACTGTCGATAGATCAGATCATGTACTACTACTATACGCTGAAATTTCAGTATAGTAAAATTCCCACGGTTTTCGAGATAAAAATCATCTGCTTTTGGTTTTCCGCATGTCATTTCTAGAAATGATAACTTTTCTTTACGCAGTTAAAAAACAAATATCCTTGGTTATTTGTTTTATCTAGAAAAGTCTTCTTTCTAACCTGAAATGCAAAGGAAACTTTAAGAAAAAAGATCTTATGCAGAATTTTCATGCAAACCAATTCGAACATCTGACTTTGATAGCCTGCGGTGTAAAAAAAAAATGCACTACGCATATCGTGCCAATTACTTTAAAAAGTGGCTTGGTTATTGTCGATTCGTATCATTTGTAGAAATGGCATGCGAAAAACTAAAATCAGTAGATTTTTTTCCCCAATACCATAAAGCCCAAAATCTCGAAAACCGTGGGACTTTTACTAAACCGAAATTCTAGCAAATAGCAGTACACGATCCGACCTATCGATAGTTGCAGAATTATCCAGTCATAACAGGACACCCTATATGTATGGGTGTGTGTATTTGTGTGCGTATCTATATGCGTGTATATGTTTGCATATTGATCAAGAGTCTCAGCGGAGGCTTTGCGAAACGTTCTCCATACGACGACGGGTATATCGATTACAAAATGTTCGTTGAATAGTGTTCCAATATTCACTCATATCTAAATGCAGATATTGAATGCTGCCAAAGGGAATAGGAGAGTCGAGGCTTATTGCTCTCTTTCTCCTACCGTCCCATGGCTTGTAAAAGCCGTCGCTTTTGGATAGCCGTCGTATGGGATATGTGCATTACTAGATATGTAATAACGAGAGAGCGAGAGAGCGAGAGAGAGAGAGAGAGAGAGAGAGAGAGAGAGAGAGTCGATTTCTGTGGGAATTGGCCGCGTGATGCGGCCACTCTGGGCCAATATACGGTTTATTCGTAACATCAGGCAATACATCGACGAAGAGCCGTTCGGTTTGTTCGACTGAATAATCGTCTCGTTATTCGAGGCGTATTCAAATCATGCAGTCCCGCGTATGCGCAAATCCAAATTAGTTCGAGCACGAGTTTCCGTATGGAACGAGACGAACTTTTTTCATCACTGTATTTATTGGTAACTGTAGGGTCGACTTGCTCTGATTGATTTCCTCAGAACTTTTTTTTGGTATCTGCAGCATTCGTCGTCGTAATAAATTTTAAAAAACGATTAGTGTTCTTAGTTGATGGATTTATGTTTCTCGTGTAACGGGATTTCAGAATAAACAAACTGTTGGCACACGCACATCGTATGCACATTGAGAAAAGAAAAGATTCAAGAGGATTGGGAATGTTGCCCATTGTTCGTGCCGGGCTCACCCTGAAGTTCAAAATTAAGGCGGGACAACACTGTCACGGGTAAAAGAATCGATTTTTTTGCATTTTTTCAAAGTACACACATTCAAGGATATGTGAAAAAAAATCAAGCTCAAATATTGCAAACTGACCAAGTTGCAGACGATTAACTGAGGACAGGTAGCGTAACGATTTACGTATACTAAAACGATCAAACGCGTTTTATTTGAAACAACTTTTCTCGACTTGACCGGAATACTCTAGCTATAATTTCTCCGATTTTCTTTTTAAAAAACACACAATTTTCGCAATTGCAGTATCCATCGGCGTAAGTAGGTGTTTAAAAAAATTTAGCACATTTAAGTCTCCGAATATAAGTAAAAATTTCGCCAAAATTTCATTTTTTCTGAACACACTATTATGTGAATTTTGTTTTGAAAAAATTGCAAACATTGGAAGTAGGCATTTTCAAAAATGCTCACTTTCACAAAGGTGAAAGTTTAAACTAATTTTTACAATTGTATTCTTCACTTTCCGAATTTCAATTATGCAGACATATTGAGAAATCTTCAAAGCGCATCCCCGATTTTTTTAAATAAAAACCGACCGAAGGTTTTTTTAATGGCAAGTGGATGAAGTACTGCTATCTGGGTCAAATTGACCCAGTATGTAAGAGTCGTGGCCAAACGTAAGTGTGCCAACTTAGGGTTAAATTAACCGAAAAATTACTTTTAAATCGTCCCTTCTCCAAAGCTTTCGACCTAATTGTGAATACAAAAACCTCGAAGTTGATTCATAGCAAAAACAAATATCAGATTTAACAAAATAATGAGAGATATAGCATCGACTCGCCTTATATATACACCAAACAATTCGAGACGTTAAATCATCGAATTGTAAATATTACGACAGTTTACAATTTCGAATTCATTAAAGCGAAGGACCAAAAAGTTGATCAGTTAAAATGGCGAGGGGTCAAAAAGGCGAACAGTCCGGACAGCGAAAACAATGGAACAATGGATCGAGAAGTACGTTACTTGCGCTTCAGGGTGAAGTTGGCAGATGACGTTGGCGGTCAGTCGGGTCGGGCAGCCATGCCATGTTCGCCACTTAGGTATTCGCCATTTAGGCATTCGCCATTTCGGACCATCGATCATTTGCGTTTTTGAGATCTAAACATTCGAAGTTCTCAGCCTCGATCTATGGCTTTTTGCTATAGACGGTATTACGAACATTAGATACTCGCTTTTTTCTATTTCGGAAAAATGAATATCGTAGATTGTTCGAATCTGTAGTTGTATGACTCAAACTGCAGACTATCTGAATATATGTTCTCGAATAAATAATCCTTTGGTCTAATAGTTATTCGATTTTGTCAACGGTAAACGGTTAAAATTTCGAATAATTTAACCTTCGTTATTTTGGGAGTTCATAATCCTGTCGTTTCGAAATCTTTGTCGTTCTATATTTGGTCATTCGTCGTTTTGACCCCCACCCACTAAACCTCAATACTTCCTGATGCCAGTTGTCGGAAATTGGCACCCCATGTTCGCCAAAGAAAAAATATGGCGCGCAATTCAAAATGTCAGGTCATTTTGAGACACCCTGAAGTTCACTTTTGCTCTGCTTTACAGACTAATTATGCCCTCGTGCAACGTCACTGTCACAAGAATCAAAGCTATCCGAAATACGATTCAGGCAAGTCACCCCTGTATAATTCGTAGGGACGTGAGTCATTTGTTGGTATTTTTCCTCTCGATGATGATTTTTCCTCCCCCTGGCTATTCGTATAGGCGTTAAATAACAACAGGGTTTCGCGTGGAGAGAACTGGCTGAAGAATATTGGCCGGTTTCCTCTCTCTCTCTTTCTCTCTCTTTTGTGACGCGATCTACTCCACCTCTTGGCTCACAATGACACGCACTCGAGGCGATGCGCAATCACGACCGTAGGCTCGCGATCCCTTCGACTGTGATACGTGCAGGATATACCCCGTGGCGTTTCTTTCGACGTTTCCTTTCAATCGCATCCCCCTAATTGGCCCGGCTAACCCGTAACCCACATCTCTCTCCGGTAAAACCCCCCGTACATACTCGGCTAAAAATTACCCTCCGGCGTCAGTCCGCCTTGCCGTCACTTCCAATGTACGTGAAGCCCACATGTGGCCACGATTTCCCTCGAAAATTATTCCTCGAAATAATATTAACCGACCCGTTGTTTCGCGAAAACGCGAAACGGGATATGGACGGGAAAATTTCGAACAAATTTGCCTGCCGGATATAGACGAACGAATATTCTCGTGGAAATTGATCCTCCGTCAGGGCTAGCCGAGTACCGGAGTCAATTCTTGATTAAGGGGGAGGGATCAGATTTTCATGATTTCATGAAGCAAATATTCCTTCACCATTTTTGAAACTTAAGGTATGTTTTATTACTACCTTTGGCTGTGGCATGGGCATTTTATTCACTTATTGATCTTCAAAAATGGCTGAGCTATGGCACGGTCTTCTAAACGGCATTTTCGAAACTGGCGTAACGTATAGCAAAAAAACTAATCGGCCGATTCTGATGAAATCGCGTACAAATTTTACTAACCTTATTGTCTAAAACGTGACTCCAAATATTTATGAAAATTAAAAAAGTAGTCTTTCATTGCGAAATGTAGCAATTTTTTCCGGAAAATCCAATGTTTTTGTTTCAAAGAGTACCATTTAATCGATTTTCAATGTTTTTCACTTTTTCTCGGTTCATATTCTGCGTATGAATGTGAAAGGGTCTTCTCACTTTGGTTTTAGAAAAAGGCTACTTTCGTGAATTTTTTGATAGGTTTGTACTATAGTTATTGATATAAAATTTGTTACATTTGGTAAATACACTTTCGAAATACATTTAAAGAAAACATTCAATGTATTTTTGTAACCCAAACAAACTTTAAACGCGTTTTTCTCGAAACACCCTTTTTTCAACGGCTTCTTGATTAAATTTCCGAAACTACTGAACTGATCCTTATGAAATTTTAACCACATAATCTTTATAACTGCAACTATAGTGCATAGCAAGGTTTTTTCAAAAATTTGATATTCACTATTTTTCTTTGCCAAAAATGGTGACAAAACACGTTTTTTTTTGTTTTTTCGAAAAATTTCCGCCTATTTGTTATTTTTTCATATATAAGAATCGTATGATATGCGCTATAGCCATTAACATACTGAATCTAAAACCGTTGGATGTTTTTTTGTTTCGGATGATTCATCTCCAAGATCTCATCAACAGCCCAGACCTACAATTTTTTTGGGACATTTGTTTAATTACCATTTTCATCTATATATAGTGATTTAAATAAATACAAACATTTTTTAAATGTATTTATTAAGTGTAACAACTTTTATATCAATATTTGTAATATAAACGTATCAAAAAAATTCATGAAAATAGCCTTTTTTAGCATGTAAAGTGAGAAGACCCTTTAATGAAACCAAAAATTTCGTTGCTTTTGTTTCAGATTAATCCCGCCGTCGCTACGTATCACGCCGTCTCACAAAATCCGCCGCAACCCGTTTAGAAGACCGTGCTATTTTTAGAGAATACCAAAAAATAAAAGATAGCATGTAACTTATTACTACTTTAATTTGATGCAAATTACTATTTTACATGCTATAAAAAATACCATGTGAAGTGTTAAGAAAATATACCCCAAGTCTAAAAAATGTCGAAGAAATCTTTGCATAAAAAAAACCTTAAAAATAAGCAATTTTCTCTTCGCCAACCCCCCCCCCTCTCAATTCCAGGCTCGTAATTCGTTGATTAATTCGAAGGTTCATCATTTGCGAGCTGCACTCCGATTATTTTCCCAGGAGCACCCGAGCTTGGAAAATTTATCGCCAGCACACTTTCAGGGACAGCGGCGAGACGAAAGTTTCCGATGAGATGTTTTTCCCTGCCTTGACTTCCGCCCAACTTTGGGTTACTTAAAGATCGCAGGGTTTCAATCAACAGCCGACGAATCGAAAGAGCTCCAGAGTGTTCTGTGTCCAATGAGGCGATATTTATCATTTCTGCAGCGACCGCGGGGCCAAATTGCACATTGATCGTGTCTCCTCATCCAGTGGTCCGGAGAGCCTCGTTACGTCCATCGAAATTAGCGGAAGCTGTTTCAGATACACGCGCCAGTACAGGGTGCAGAATATAAATCGAGTGGTGGGCCGTTTAAAGGGCCTGAGCCACCTTGATTCGAGGTTGTGGATCGTACGAGTTCGGCCCTTCTGCTTCAACGACATAGGCAGGATGGAGTAACTCCCCATCCGATCCCGGGAGGAATGCAGTGGAGTGGGGATTCGAGAGATTGATTATCCCCTATCGGCTCGTGTGCAGCGGGCACTTCCTCGTACGAAACCTCTCTGCTTCCATCGGCGAGAAACTTGGCTCAGGTTGTAATAACGTGGATGCATCGATAACCAGGGGAATCCGTGTGCTCGCCGAAAAGGTCGAAGCCCTTCCGCGTCTGGACCGCGATGAGTTTCGTGCCACAGCGCGGGGGCTTTCCCCTCACAAAAGCGAGCTACCGTGAGAAGAAATAAAAAAGAAAAAAAAAAGCATCAACCTCAACAACGCCAGACAACTATCGGTCATTTTTTTTGCCTTCCACCGCGTTTATCCGCCTCGCGCAGCACACGAGAGACCTCAAATTTTTTACCGCCTCGACATTATGCCGAGAGATCGTAAATTCTTTCGTATCTTTTCTCATTCTTCGTGCGACGTTACATTATGCAAAGTGCAATAAAGCTTCCTCGAGAAGGGCCCGCGTATATCGGTGGACTTCGATGCGTCGCCTTTTCAGCCATCCACCAGTCGTAATTTCGCGTAAAACGGGGCAATCTATGAGGTTGAGGGATGGTGTGAAGGAGGGTGGATAAATATGGAAAATGTCAGAGTCAATCGGCCCTTAAGGGATAATATCTATTTAGGCGAGAAATAACGTCTTGAGGCTGGACGTAAGGTTCCGAGTTCCAGATATCAGCTCTGATTCGGATTTTACATGAATTTTGCGGATTGAATTGAGGCTTGGATTGCTCTTCTGCAACAAGTTGATTGAACTGAATGACAAGAGTAAAGCTGATTACCCAATTAATTTCTAACCGTTCAATAATAGAGGAAAAGAACGACGTTCCTGATAACACATTCCCAAAATGAATAACGTAGTCCGCTTTCGTTGGACATTTTATTCTAGGGATGAAAAATGAAATGAAACTTCATTATTTGGGGGGGCTGAAAGGTTCCAAGTCCCAGATGCCAGTTCTTTGATCCGAATTTTACATGAATTTTGAGGGTGGCATTGAGGCTTGGGTAGCTGTTATGAAATAAGTTGATTGAACTGAACGACACAAGTACAGCTGATTGGCCAATGAATTACGGACCGTTGATGAAAAGAAATAAACCACGATGTTTCCTATGACCAATTTCCATAACGAATGATGCAGTCTTCATTCGTTTGACGTTTCTTTTTAAATGAAAAATGCAGCATTCGTACGTTGTTAGTTTTATGAACTCGCGAGGTAAGATCGTTACGTGTAACGGCAGGCGAATAAAATCCGCGGAAAAATGTACCCGGGGGTAGAGTGCCAGGATGAGGAATTAAGCGAAGAAGGAAGTGAGTTTTTACTTGGCTCTATTTATATATAGGGTGAATAGTAAAAGAAGGGAAAGGCGGTCTGTCCGCCGCAAAAGGTTGGACGGACCACATAACTTTGGATTTAATTAAATTTGAACGTTGTTAAAAGGATTAATTAGTATAGTGGCTGCGCAGTCTCCCTCTCTCTTCGTTCCTTTCTCGGGGCCTGCAGCTCCCTTCAACACACCTACGTCGCTTCAAATGCTGCTGTTCTCCTTGAGCAGGCTAAAGTCAGGACATAATTATTTCGGGGCCAAGCAACGGAGAACTTTTGTACCGTAAGCTTTGTTGGAAAAGGGCCGAGTGAGGAGTAAAAGGGAAAGAGCGAGGGAGAGAGAGCGGAGTTCGTACCATGTTACACACCGTGAGGCAGAAGGACTCAAGTCAAAATTCTGCAGGGTGGTTGGTTCTCGTACTAAAAGCGCCCTCTCTCTCTCTTTCCTCCACACCCATCTCTACCTTCCATCCTTCGCCGCCCTTTTCAACCCTTCTCTTAGAGATTTTACTTAATTTCGAGGGTTTGTTACGTTTCCCAAGGACTTCCGTAGTCATTGCCTGTCAAACTTTCGCAAAAAGTCCTTTGAACGACGGGGCGAGCGAACAGAAGCGTTTTCACGTAACGTGATGCGGGAATTTGGTCCTTGAACTTACCCCTTTTCGTCCTCGACTATGCCAACAAATTTGCCGTAATATAATTGCACGTTTGGATAATTTCTTGCCATTCCACCGTTGATAACTGGCAATATCGAAGACTGGAGGAAGAGGGAGGCTCCCAAATGTACCAGGTGTAGAAGTATGATACCTGAATTTCCCTATAGATGGTGCTAGCCATCAGTTTAGGGACCGTAAGACCGCTTCTGCAGCGCCATCATCTCCCACTAACACCTGACGAAGATTTTCAACACACAACAACCCAAGTTCCCTACATGAGTATATTTTTCTATGACCTTAAACATGTCGAATGCTTGTCGAATCTTACGGTGAACATGCTCTTGGTAAAACACAGTGTTTCGAGTGGTTCAAAAAATTCAAAAGTGGTGATTTTGACGTGAGAAACGAAGAGCGTGGGAAACCACCGAAAAAGTTCGCAGACAACGAATTGCAAGCCTTATTGGATTAAGATTATACTCAAAGTCAACAAGAACTCGCGGATCAATTGAATGTGACGCAGCAAGCCGTCTCCATTCGTTTTTATCATTTTCAAACAACAGACGTGTAATTTTTACAAAAAAATCCGGTTTCATACTTGTACACCTGGTATACGTAGTTTGCGTGGTGAAGAAATTTAAAAAATGACCGAACGGTTAGCCTCAGGTTAACGAGAAAGAGGGTCGAAAGAGAGGGGGGTGAGAAGAGGTTTTCGAGGCTGACTATATGCTGACGTTCAAACAGATTTCGAATAAATCAAGTCACGTGATAAAGCTTTTTGGACGAGCACCGGTGCTGCCACTGCTATTGAACGTCACGCGAGTACCGTAGCTTCCTCCGGTGGCCTCTGGCAAGCTTCCAGAAATGTGTACATCGTCAGAGCGAGATGAAGCCTGGAGGGCACCGTATATACAAAAAATTTGAGGCCATATTATGGCCAATGGATCTAACGGGGGCGGACCCGCGGGGATTCCTCCATTTCTTGATGCGACGTTGAAGAGGCCTGATAAATTTATACTCTTTGGTATTGACTGTAGCCAGCAGGGTCAAACGGACATTGCACGTCAAATGCAACTACCCGATGCACGTATATATGTTTTTTCTCTGGTCAATTTTTGTCCATGACGATGCAGTTTTGCGGCTAGTCATCGTGGCAAAATGAGAAACGAATGGATGTTCCTGCATTGCTTCTCATCGGCAGCTGAGCACACTTTCCTTCCGCTTTTGGTGGTAGGTTTGGTCTCACGAGTTGACTGGCTACATCTACCTGGGGGGGGATCAAACAATTGCATTTTTCAACAATATTTTTTATCGATAGCATCGGCTTTTAGGTATATCTCTGGAAATTTGATTGAAATGGTCCCCAAATTTATTCAGCTACAGATTTCAACGGTCGGGCGAGCGGTAGCAGCATCATACTGCAAACTTTAAACGTGTTTTTCTCAAAACACTGTTTTCAAAGTCGGTGGACATGATATCTCGAGAACCACTCGATGGATTGTCTCTAAATTTACAGGAGATACGATGATGAACATTTGAAGGCCGTTGACGATCTCACATTTCCAAAATCGATCTTCATTTTTTTTGTAGTTACGTAAAAATGACGACTTTTTTCATAAATTTTGTGTGCTCGAGTATCAATTCGTCGACACGCTGTTGAAAAAAAATGATTAAAAAAATTGACGATCGTCAACGACCCGTATTTATCGTAAACTCGAATAACTCGTTTGGTTCCTAGATGTCAGATGAACCGTTTGAGTTGCAGAGTGTCCACCGCTACAGGTCGCGAAAAAATTTAATCATCTGCCGGCGGCCATGTTTTTGCTGTTTTTCTGTATTTTTTGGTGATTTTTTTAAAAAGTTCTCAATACATGTACACCACCGGTAAACGTTTTGGGACACTTGAGATGATTGCAAAATTATATTAGCGTTATATAATCCATTATATAGAGCTATGCGGTATCTTTGTAAAATAATCAAAGGAAAGAATTATATCGTTCTACCATTATTTGGCAATTATCCAGTGATCAAAAGTTTTACAATCATCTGAAGTGTCCGAAAACTTTTGGACGGTAGTGTACGTTTGTGTTTAAAAAAATGCGTTTCTTTTTCACCAGACGTTTCCCAAAGAAAAAAATCGGAATTTGGCAATCTTTTTCGAGCTTCCAGGTAGCCCCTTGACGAGATGAACGTATTTTCCAATATTATTTACCCATGATACTGCTAGTAAGAATTATTCGCAGTGGTGGTCGAGCGACCTGATCCAATACTCGGATGGGTGACCGTTTCACCGCATTTTCGATATGGTGAACTCAACTGGAACTTGACACAGTCGATAGTATCAGTTCAGCTTTTCCCCAGTTTCCCTGTGCCCTCGTGTGCAGCTGCATTATTACTGCATTGGCAAATGGACAACCCTCTGGAATGCTTCTCCAACCAGAAAGGCCAATTGACAAGTGCGGGCTAGAAGTGAAAGGGACGCGATTGCAAAAGCTGGCAAGGGCCTATGGAGGACATTTAACCTTGATTTCTAGGAAAAATATCATGTTTACTAAAAGAATAAGAACTGCATTTTGCTCAAGACTTCACTTCTGCGTCCCACATGACTTCGGTTTTCTCCCCTAGGCGCATTGAAATGTCACCGAGTTCCGGCGTGCGAGAGTCGCAAATATAAGAGAAGACAAATGGAGCTTTCGGTGCAGCAGACGTTGCCGAGGGAGTTCGAGGAAGTGAGTGGGAGGTGCGAGAAGTAGGCGTCAACCGCACGAGCCAGCGGCGAAACGCGAGCGCCAGCTACAGTGAGCGTCCATCAACTACCGGAAGTTGTACCGTGAGTGCGAATCGTTGGGAGCCGAGAAAACGGCCCGGGACAAGTCCCGAGATGACTGGGAGTAGGTGAGGTTGTTCCGGAGCCGATGTAAGAATGAGATGACGAATGGATGGAAAGAAGGGTTGAAAAGGCCGACAGCGGCAGCTAAAGAAGCTGCCCAGGTTGAACGAAGATGGAAATTGTTAAATTTTGTGTTTCGCGTCTTTCACGGCATTTTGTGGAAATACCCTAACCCTCAGGGTGCAGCTGAGAGATGGCTCCGGAAAGTGAGAGAAATCGTGACAGAGAGGAGGGCGAAGAAAGAGAGAGAGAGAGAGAGAGAGAGAGAGAGAGAGAGAGAGGCTGGAGAGATATGCATTTTCAGCAATGATCGATGTCCCTACTCTTCGCAATTTGAACAATGTCTCTCGCTATGTTGAACCACCACTATCTCTCGCTCATTCTTGAGAGGATTCTCCGCCGAAATGAACGTTAGATCCACAAGATGGGAGAAGAGCAACGACGAAGGAGGAGCGAAAATTTGTGTTGGTTCTTGGCATCTTCTTATTTACTATTCCAGTCTGGGAAACTCGGCAAGCTTCGGGCCTGAACGAGATAGTTCAGAAAGGATACGACTTACTCCCTCCCTCTCTCTCTCTCTCTCTCTCTCTCTCTCTCTCTCCCTCTCTCTTCCCCCTCTGTCGCGATATACGGAAACTTGAGGCACGACAGGAAAAATAGAAAGGTGGTCGATGAGCAAGGGAGGGGTGACTTTCTTTTGGCATGCTACGGTTGAAAAGAGAAATTCAAGCTGAAAAATTTTCCCTGCTCTTTTCGTCGACTCCCCAACTCGTTTCATTCTTTCTTCGAACTGCGGGAACGCGTAGAGCTTTTTGAAAAAAATAACTTCCTGTTTCACGATAATAATTCGTATGAACATATATTTATACAAATATGTATTTACAAAGAATGCCTATAATAATAAGCATTCATTCATGTGAATATATGTTCATACGAATTATTATCGTGAAACTGGAAGTTACAAACTAATTCAATTGAAGCAGTTTAATTCAATTCGAACAACAGATGCTGCGCAGATTAAATGGGCACTAGTACTATTATAAATAATACTGTTTAATTTAATTTAATGCAATGTTAAGTCAAATAACAATTGTTTCAATCTAATTTTAACGATAAATGCTGCACAGATTGAATGCATAACCGTAGTATCATAAATAATACGGTTTAATTTAATTTTATCCAATTTAAATTGAAATAATATCTATTTTATTCTAATTTGAATGATGCATTAATATGAATAATGCTATGATCGGATAATTTTATCCAATACCATTATTATTATGAAATAACTTTATGTTTCACGATGATAATTTGTATGGACATATATTTACATAAACTAATGCCTATAATTGAATTACTTTGATTTAAGTGGAACGATAAATGCTGCCCAGTTCGAATGGATAAAAGTATTATTATAAATAATGAATAATAGTATAAATATAAATAATACTATTATCCATGCAAACTAGGCAGCATTCATTATTCCAATTGAATTGAAATAATTTAATGTTCATTAAATTATGATTATCGTGAATCCAATTATTATCGTTTTCGATATACAAATTTTGAATACAAATTATAATTTATAATACAAATTATTATCGTGAAACCGAAAGTTAAACAACAATAATTGTATTGCTTATAAAAATACTTTTAGTCTGAACAATTAGATTTATAATCATAATAATGTTATTACAAAAAATTACAATTATATATAATTGACAAATAATGTATAATTATTTATTATCTTAATAATGTTTTATTATTTATTACATTAATAATAAACAATAATATATTTCACGATCTATTTCCCTTTGTACGTCTAATATTACGCGGGTGAATCCTGTGCAAGTGAAGAATCGACATTACGTCGATTTCTCGTTTGATTTTTCTGGTTTTTATGATGCTGGCACGTAGTCAATACCACTGGTACGATAGCTGTGATGGAAAAAGAGGATCGCGCGTTGTCTCGTTGAATTAGTAGTTACTTGGAATAACGTCGAGCGTATAACCCGACTGTTCCACGTTTCGCGAAAGGCTTTATCGTTTCGATCGACGTAAAGGGAATATAAAAAAAAAAGAAGAGCCGAAAGAGGGAGGAAAAAAGAGGATGAACGAGGTTACGTGCGTCGAATCCAGATAATGCAACGGGAATACTCGGGTCGCGGGGTTAATGGATGACGGCGTATAGCTCCGTGTCGAATGTGCGACGCGTGAAACGCGGCGGTCGTCGCTTTTAGAAAGACAGCGCGAAACGATTCTTTCGTTATACTTCATGGAAAAACTTTCATATCCGTTGTCAATCGTTCGTAAGCTTTGCCAATTAGTTCCAAAAATCCTATGATTTTTTTACCCTCCATTCGACGTTCTAGGGTAGGGTTGAAGAAAATTAAATTAAAAACAAAAATTAAACTAAAAAATTGAATTTGGGCTTTCCTTTCACGAACTCGAATATTTAACAATCAAGGCGCTCATTGAACCAAGCGACAGGGCCAAAAAAATCGAAATTTCTTTTTACACAAACTGTAAAAACTGTGCGCGTGTTATATGGACCCGGCATAGCAGAGTCAACACTTTCTTTGTGTAAATCGTACTTGAACTTTTGAACGCGTTTTTTCTTAAAACTGTATTATTCAAATTGGCTTCCATGATATCGAAAACTATGATATCCGTCGTACTTTTTTAACCTGAACATCAAAAATTCAATTTTCGATATTTTTACTTTACTATACTTTCGGCGATGGCCTCAGGTCTAAAAATTAAAATTCCGTTTGGCTTTCTTTTAAGTTTCAAATGAGCAAAACCTGCAGTATCATGGCAGCCTTCAGCCAACTTTTTTTACCCATGAGTGTCTTCCGAACGGTGTAAAGTCGATTCAACTGGTTATTTTTGTTTGATTCAATTCTGAGGAACCGTAAAAGTATTAATAAATGTGTGGCAAAATTGAAAAATAGTGTGTTTTAATAGTTGAGCCAAAAAAATTCCAAAAAGCGAAGAAAAATATAGTTTATAATCAAGTAAAAGTCCATCCCACTATACCGGTAAAATTTCAGGCCGAGCTACCCAACTTGAAACAAAAGATTACAACCCTGAACATCATCTCATGCATACGGCGTTTTATGGAGGCGAAACGCTGCCCCTATTTCTATCCAATCATTTATACAGGAAATATCTTCAGATACCTGACATAAATTCCGCAACGACAATAAAAACGGAGGGTCACCGAATATTTAAAGAAAACATTAATGATGTTAAAATAACTAAATTTGCGCGATATTTTTTACTCCAGTTTATCGTCGAGTGTAATAATTGTGACTTACTTTTGTTAAGCGTTACTCTAACTTACCAATGATTCAGGAGGGCCCTCCCCCCTGACGGCCCTTCGCAAAAGGACGACCTCAAAATAAGAAAAGGCTACTTGATAAAAAAGACGTGTCATTCTATCAAACATCCCCAGGCTGAGGTTGGACAAAACTTTTCTCGTTTGATCGTCGCGCTCGTTCGATGTAAGGTCCAAAACATGAATATTACAAATAGGCCACAGTCCATCGAACACTTCGAACGAGGCTACCGATCGTTTCGTCCCAAAGTCAATATCGCCCTTCCGGTCTTGGGACCATATTGCCCGCGGCCGCGATTTCGAAAAAGGCACTGTACACTTTGAACCAACGATCGATCGTCCGGCAAATTTGTTGACATTAATTTTGCATAATCCACATTCGTAGTGGGTCGCTTAAATTTGCAATTATCCATTCGTACGTATTGCGCGCGCTATATTTCGCCAATTCCCCGATACAAATGGCCCAGACCAATCCCGGCTGTTTGTTTAGTCCAACTATTGTTGCAAACACTCGCGCATCGCTTGGGTGCGTGCGAGAGAGGGAGGGAGAGAGAGAGAGAGAGAGAGAGAGAGAGAGAGAGAGAGAGAGAGAGAGAGAGAGACTCGTTTGATCAGCCTGACCGCTATATTCGATTGTCGCGATGAACGCAGCCGACCGTTTTCGCCCTCCTCTATTACGATATCCCTCGATCGCCGGCACAATTGAAGGGCACCGTTTCACTCGTTCGCTCTTGTGGATTACGTCCTTTCGCTTTATCAGCGAAAGCCACATATATACCCACATCTCCTATGCGCAGTGTTTGGTGGAAAAGCACGTCCAAACTTCTCTGGATTTGGGAAATCGACGGAATCGCGATTTCGGTTGTTTTACCTCGTTTCGAGAACCCACAGAGAATGAAAACGTTTCTATTTCCGTGCGTTTGTGATTTCGCACGATTGCAATTGTGGAAGTACGTGCATTTCGGGCCAGTTCGAACAAACTTTACACACCCAGACGCGAACGATTCGTAGATGCACATCTGCGTGAGGGATGCTTGCTTAAGGATGTTGAGTCCCTATGAAACATGGTAATGTTAATTGTTCAATAAATAGCTTCTTAATCGTCATGAAATTTTTACACGACCTCCTGAACACTTCATGTAAAAACATACAAAATTTTCAGAATTCTATCATCATTACTTCAACCTCCTTAAGGGTTGAAATAAAAAATGATAAGAAAATTCTGAAAATTTGCTATGTTTTTGTATGAAGTATTTAAGAGGTCGTGTTAAAATTTCACGACGATTAGGAAGCTCGTTATTGAAAAATTAACATTTTGTTAAGGACAATTTTTAAAAGAAATAAAAACAATTTTATCCATAAACATCGTTTTGTTTCCGTTGCTTTCAGTATATTGTAGATATTATAAAATTGAGAGGTCAAAAAAAAAACTTATTGCAAAGTTACATCAGTTTCCATAAAACAACATTTAATTTGTGAATGTTAATTGTTCAATAACGAGCTTCCTAATTGTCGTGAAATGTTTACACGACCTCTGAAATACTTCATACAAAAACATACCAAATTTTCAGAATTTTATCATCATTTGCGATTTGGGACTCAACATCCTTAAAGCTGCTTCAAGCTGCGACGAGGGATGCTTGCTTAAAAATCCCTCGGTTCCACCGAGTGGAACCAAATAATTCGTCGTGAGGTTGGCCAGATCGCCACCTCAGCTACATCTACCTAGGTGTCTTTGCGAGCTAATTATGGTTAGGTAGAAATATTTTGGCCCAAAAGGATATCCAATATTAGGCTCGATTAAGTATCCGATATTAAGATTTGATATGGCCGAATGTGAACAGTGATATTTTAACACTGGAACACCCCCTGTCCGAAAAAA
Source organism: Ophion costatus (assembly GCA_951751655.1). Classification (NCBI taxonomy): domain Eukaryota; kingdom Metazoa; phylum Arthropoda; class Insecta; order Hymenoptera; family Ichneumonidae; genus Ophion; species Ophion costatus. Next base: position 10,825,532 of record OX632367.1, read on the forward strand.
CTGCAGGAGCACTATCCGAAAAAAATGCGGTGCGGTTTTGGGCCGGGATATGAGCCCGGGACCTTTTTATTATCGGTCGAATGCCCTGACCACTGAGCTACGCCAGTCCGCTTTCCGCACCTTTCTCGTATAGGCTCGATACTTGTAACGTAATTTTGCTTTAAGAGGGAATGATACCTTATCGCGGTCGGTATGGTAGAACGATTATAGATTCCCATGAATCTCTGAAACGGCTCTTCAGATCCCGTCGAAACTTTGCCAAACGACGTCAAATAGATAGACGAACGGCTGTCTTCTCCTCAAATTTTCCAAATTTGAGAAAAAAAATGTAGATTGGGTTATCATAAGCCAATCTACATTCTACTGGGCTGATCACCTAGCAATGAGCCCGAACACGTTCCTAATCAGAGGTTTCCAAATTTGCGCTTCATCCATTCCCCCTTACCTTTTAACGGCTTTGATCAGCGGCCAACCCCGATCTACTTTTTCTTCAACCCCTCACTCGACTATGTTTCACAGTTTGAAAACTCCTATTTCTAACATTCAAAATAGAGAAAATGGCGCCTAAAATTCGCCACTGGGCAAGAGTTGGGCCCTTTTGGTTGTCAGCGTTCGCTACTGCTGAGGTTCCGCGAGTCTGCAGCTCGAGATACATGCTCACTTCGTGCGTATATACGTACCGTTTTCCTTTCTGTACCTGGGCGTTTGTACAATCTCTGTATCGTGGCATTATCCGACGTGAACGCGGTTCGGAAAACCGTACGATTCGCTCTCTGTTGCTCCGCGAATTTCTGTGGCTCCGCCGTGTGTTGCCGAATGCTCGCTCTCAGGGTGGAGTTAGGTATAGAGATCCATTAGCTAATGGCTGCACCAGCTACACTGGCATAGAAACCCGCAACAGCCATCTGCCCGACGTCTCTCGCTTTTGTTGGCCGTTTACGCTCTCCGATGTCTACCGATACGCGTGTGCATACACACACACACACACACGCGCGTGCGCGCATATATATATACATATATACATATATACACACACACACACACACACACACACACACACACATATATATATATATATATATATATATATATATATATATATATATGCTAGCTACGATGACATATATTTATGGCTGTATGTGTACATAGCACTTTTATACTGCGGCCAAAGTGACTCAGTTCCGGATGTTTCAATTCTCATCGCGCTTGTGACGACACGCCGTGTTCGTTAATCAATGTATATATATATACTATATACAAATATAGTATAAATATAGTATATATATATATAGTAGAAATATAGTATAATTTGTACAAACAGTACTATATTTATATAAACTATATACAAATTTAGTAACAAATATAGTAATATATATACAAATCAACTCCAACGACTTTGATAGCCTGCGGTGTAAAAGCATGTCCAACGCATATCGTGCTAATTACTTTAAAAAGTTGCTTAGTTATCGTCGATTTATATTATTTGTAGAAATGGCATACCAAAAACCGAAAGCAGATAGTTATTTTCAAAAATAACATAAAGCCCAAGATCTTGAAAACCGTGGGACTTTTGCTGAATTGAAATTCCAGCAAATAGCAGGACATGATCTGACCTATCGACAGTTAAAGGATTATCCATTCGTTACAGGACACCCTGCATACAGAACACACACTACTGTTCAAAAGATCGCGAGCACTTTTCGATTTTTCGCTCGACACAGACAGCTCCATATCTCGACCAAAAAAGGAACCGATCTGGCCAGCTGACAGTTGAAACGGCAAAACCTTTACTTTGGGTTACTATTTGCTTAATGTCCGTTTTTGAAAATTCTCTACGACTTATGTCCCACTCTGGGCGACTAACAACGCAGCTGTTTTTTTTGTCGAGACTTTTATACTTTCGCAAAGTGTAAGTTTTAGAGCAGGGTCAGTAGGGATATCTTCAGCGGTGAACTCGAGGCTGTAAGCTTGAGATTGCAAAAAAAATTTGCAATTTTTTCTCGCAGAGGTCTTCAGGTTTTGAACAGTTGTGGATATTTAGGAGAAAACGATAAAATTCAAGAGGTATGGGATTGTAAGATGTTGGGGGTAAAGAAAATTCTATTCGTATTTAGTTTGAAAAAGTGTACTTTTCAAACATCTTTAGGGATCTTTTTATGGCCATGTCTTGTCGAAAGTCCGCGACTTGTAATCAATCTATAAATCGCCCACGTACATGAATATGATAATTCTGTAAACAAATTTATCGTGGCGCTATTTTTGTTCTGTCAAATTCACTTTACAATTTTTTATAAAATATAATTGAGTTTATAACTATTTTAAAAAATTCCGCAACTTTATAAAATATAATTTAGTTTATGATTCATTAAAAAAAATCCGTCACTTTATGAAATACAATTTAGTTTATAATTCATTTTGCAACGATGAACGAACGACGCTACGCTTTTTCAATGGCGAAAGTGCCGATCCATCCACGGCGAAAAATTGAAAAAAAAATCACAAGCGCACGGTGGAGTTAGGCAACGTGCTAATATCACCATGACTAATGGGCTCTGGCGTGCATTAAAGCATCACGTTGTAAAAGAAGGACACGAGGCTTTGCTATCTCGCGGTAGGGAATGAAAGACCCGGGTAGCGTTCAAGGTTCAGGATCCGAAGGGTTGGAATGAGATGAAGAAGAATTTGCAAAGAGGGGTGTAGCAGGGCGTCGAGGCTTTTCGAAGGGTCTTCAAATATAAATTTCACACTCGGCGGGATAACCAGTGCAAAATCCTTCGTCGCTCAGGAGAGATTTTCTTTTATAATTCATTTGCTCCGCCGAAGAGATTGAGCTCGATGTATTTAAGTTCCTCGCTGCGCTTGCCAGAATTTTCCTCTGAGCTGGAGAAGAAAATTGATTCATGCTGAATCGTTTTCTTTGCTTAAGGCATTAGGCCACAGTGACGGGTATAAAATCATGCGCGAATTTAACCATTTTTTTCGCATAAAAAAGTTATTCATTCATAAAATTAATTACACATCTATTTAATATGAATATCAAGCTGTTATAAAATATATATATTTTTTTTCGATGTACAAAATGGCGGACTACTCGAAACTTCTCGAAACAGCTTTTTTCCAATTGGCGTGATAAATAACTTCAACAATTTTCACTCGATTTACTTCAAATTCGAAAGTTATGTTCCTATTTGCATTTCGCAGAGAAGTACGTACGGAATTTCTGATTAATCGAAAACTTTTCATTTTATGAGCAGTTTATTAGCAGTTATAACGACATTTTTCACTGAAAACTCATTTCTTAAGTTCAAATACCTACCACTTTTGAATAAAAAAATATTTTTTAATTCCGTACGTACTTCTCTAGGTATTCTAAGGTAGGCCTAAAAAAACAAAAGAAAATATTAGTAGTCGGCCATTTTGGACATCGAAAAAAACAAATATTTTCCAACAGTTTGATATTCATACTAAATAGATGTGTATTGTGATTTCATACCCGTTACCGAGGCGTAAGGCCTTAATGGAAATTTGAAAAAATCTGGTCAGAAGATTTACTTAAAACTTCATATTAATGCTCTTCAACGCAATTAATAAAATACGTATTTTTTCGTTTTTCAAAATTCAACCCCTAAACGAAAGGCGGTGGCAAAGTTTGTACAGGGAAAAAATCGATATTCCTTTAGCATGATTATTCATTATGCTGTCGCATTTACTCGTTTCGTCCTCGTGAACGCACGACGTGGGAATAATTGACAAAACTGGAAAAAGAAAGTTCGCCATCAGACAATCTACCGAGTTGTTCGTGGGCTATACGAGTGGAGAGGAAAAAACGAAAAATTGAATGGGGAGCGAGCGAGGTGTAACAAAATAGTGGAAAAATCGACAATTGACGAAGAAACGAGAGGACGAATCGTGGAAGGAAAAAAAACCGAGTAATTTTGCAGCAAAGACTTAGCAGAGGTTGCTGAGTGAGTTCCACGGGGAGAATGACAAGCGGGAGGGTAAGCGGTTCGAGTGGAAAGATCTCCAGAATTTCATGAAGCGAAAGTTAAGCCCTTTGACGCTCCGTGCTACGGAGTGAGTTTAAAAAACGCCCTCCTCCCGCCCTGCTGTGTTATTAAAGTTATGCGTAATACACATCATCTGTACACCATTCGAGGACCGAGGAAAACAAAAGAATAATTCTCCGGTTCCCTCGCCCGGACGAGACAATATAATTTCATCATCGTCCAGATGAACCTGCGAGAAAAATAATTTTTTTCATTCTATTAATAAATTTAATAAACTTGGTTCACCCTCTTCAAGTTTATTCCACTTGAGAGAGTCTTGATATTCTCAGTTGAAAAGAAAATATGGGACTTATAAATTGTCCAGAAAGACTTAAATCAATGCCGGTTCGGTGTTTCGCACAAAAATATTTTATAATAATTCTCCGATAGTTAATCGTCGAAAATTCGAAAAAACTCGATCCATTTTTCTTTCTTTTTTAAATTCTGTTACTACAGCCTTTTCCAAACATTTTTGCGCAAAGATAACTAAAAAATGTGCAAAATTGAGCTCAGGAGCAATTTTTAACGTACATAAGTTGCAATTTTTCTGCCGTAGTACTGCGCGAGAACTTAAACGCGTTTTTCTCGAAACATCGTTAGGTACTAGTTTTGCCACGATAACTCAAAAACGATTGAAGATATCGCCTCGATCTTTTTTGTTAATGAAGATATCAACTTTCTCTACAAAATGAACTGACATCCATATAAAAGAATCAACTTATTCTCATTGCTATTAGAACAAATATCATCCGTTAATCGATGTTTTTCTAATTTAAAAAATTATCAAGTTTTTACAAAAATGTTAGGTTGAGTCTGTGGAGGAACATCCCCTGAAAAGAAAGGCAATGAAAAATCGGAATTGTGGCAATAAGGGAGCAGTGCATGGGCGTTCTCTTCATCCGCCCATACTCCATACAAATTTAGTAGCCAAAACTAAAAAAAAACGTCCGAAAAAGAAATTGTATATATGTTATTGTTATATATAATTGTATATAATTGTATATTATATAATTATATATAATATACAATTGTATATATATGAAATTGTATATTGTATATATGTAGTTTCGGTTCTTCGCAAATGCCATTTGAATTTTATCCCATTTTCGCTGCTTAGTCCCCCTAACGACTCCGATTTTTCCATCCCACCATCAAGATAGCGGCGCGTCAAAAACGTCAAAACCTTGTTCTCCTTCGTATCGCGTTGCTCCAACAAAGGACGAAGTGAATTTACGAAAAAGCTTTTCCTCTCTGGTGTCTCGATAAAATATTGAGCAGATTGCAGTGTCACTGGTAATACATAGATCTCTCGAGCCGTCTCTATCGACTGCTACGGAATTCTGTTTCACCGTGTATCTCGAGCTTCGCGAAAAAAAAAACCAAGAAGCAGCCCAACATCGTGTGCATTATTGAGTCGAAGGACCGAAAAATTTCTGCCGGAAAGGACACGACAAGGCAATTTCGCACAGACGCCAATATGAGCCCTCTTTCTTTCCTGTTTTTTTCCCTCCTGCCTCTCCCTGACTCGTTCTCTCGATCCAAAGACGCATATACGGATATACATGGGGGCGAAGTATTGTCAGATCAAAAGCATGAAAATGCACGTGAAAGCTTCGCGTCGTATGTGTGCTTTCTCTCTCTCTCTCTCTCTCTCTCTCTCTCTCTCTCTCTCTCTCTCTCTCTCTCTCTCTCTCTCTCTCTCTCTCTCTCTCTCTCTCCCTCTCTCTCTCCCTCTCTTCCATGCATATATCTCATACCACGCGACGAGTCTACGAAAAACAATGAAACCAAACACAGGCAATGAAAAACCCACGAGAGTTCCACTCGTTCGCACAAAAGGATGAAAAGCTCGAGGCCCACCGCCCCCTCGCGCCCCCGCTGCCCTTTCCTCGCGACAGAGTGCCATTGCCCTGTGTGGGCGTTAGAGTTACAAAGGGCTTCGGCCAAACGGAAAGAGCGTGCCCGGACGAATATATCCAGTTTGAAGCGAATTGATGGTGTACCAGTGTGTGCTTGGAGTATTAAAAAACAAAATCACGTTTGGATCTCGCGATCCTTCACTAAAACCACGTTCGTTCACCATTTATCCAATGATGGGCCTGACTCCATGCAAGCCCCCGACGCCTTCCTCACCCACGTCACGATCGACTTCACCAACCCCAGCCCATCCCCCACACTCCGCCCCCCACACATGCCATTTCGCCAGAAATGGCTGATGTTATTGGCGAGAAATCGAGGGCGAAACGAGATTTTTATTGCACGATGCGAATAAAAAACTCAACGAGCAAAAAAAAAATGATTAAATCTTCAAGTCCCGGACGAGGGAATATTCATTGTTTGCTGGCGCTGCGTTACGTATATGTGTGTATTTGTTTGCCACGGGTGCTTCGCGGTTTTGCGTGCCCAATGAGAGAACGATGACCGACCATTCGTCGACCTACATGGAGGCTATTTTATTCCGCGATTTCCGGGTGGGAGCGCACCAGCTGGGGAACAAAAATCCCACCCAATAGATTCACGACGATGTTGATATTCACGGCGGAACTCGTTAGGAAAGTATCGATGAGTGTAGCAATTGCGAATTGCCGCTGCGATTCGTTGATGCTTTTATAGCGAGACGTGTGTCATTAACCGGATTCTTCTAACTGGAGGCTCGAAAATGGCCAAATTCCGAATTATATTTCTGGGTAACGGTTTGTGGAAGAAGAAACGATTTTTTTTAGAGGCGACATTCCTATGCGAATACATTTGGATAGGAAAAAAATAAGAAATTTTCAGGGATTTTTCAAAGTAAGCTATAATTATTCTATATTTATAAAACTATAGGTGTACTTTGATAGCATATTTAAGCGTAGAAAAGGTTTTCCTTAAATTTATTTATCATCAAAATATGAAAATGATTTGCAAAAAAAAAAATTGATTCAGTTGGAGCGTGTATACTTTCTATTTGATGGTAATTAAAATGAAGAAAATGCAAATTTAAGAGAACGACACTCATTTACAAAAAAAATCGACATTTCAGGCAAAATTTATGTAACATTTGCATGAAAAAGGAGTTTTTTTGAATACTTTTTCAAAAACAATTATCGCTAAGTAGAAGGTAGGGATATTATTAATATTAGTATCAAAGTTTCCACTCAATCGGTTTAGTAGTTTTTGAGTAATCCTGCAAGCCAATTTCGATAATGCTGTTTTGACCAAAACGCGCTAGAAGTTTACGCCCGCGCGGAATTCGGCAGCGAGGCACAACGTTAAGGGGCTGTAACGTTAGAAGTTTTTCGAATTTCGTTTTGAAACTTTGGGAAACTATTCTACATATATAGTTCTATCGTTTACAAGGAAAAAAACGATTTGTCGATGGTTGTAAATGTATATCCCGCTTTACCACAAAGGCACACTAAGAACCTTTAAAAATAAATTTTGAAAATACAGAAAACAACAAAAACATTGCCGACGGTAGATGATAAAAAAAAATTTCGCCACGTTTGGCGGTGGACACTCTTCAGCTGAAACGGTTCATCCGGAATCTAAAAACCGAACGGGTTATTCGAGAGACCAACAAATACGAGTCGTTGACGATCGCCGATTTTCAAAATAATTTTTTTAAATAACGTGTCGATGAATTGAACCTCAAGCATACGAAGTCTATGGAAAAAGTTGTCATTTTTACGTGACTGTTAAAAAATGAAGATCGATTTAAAAAAAGTGAGATCGTCAACGACCCTTGAATGTTTTTCACCGTATGTTCTGTAAATTTGAAAACAATCCATCAAGTGGTTGTCGAGATATCATGTCCTCCGACTTCGAAAACCGTATTTCGAGAAGAACGCCTTTAAAGTGTAAAATATGGTGCCGCTCGCCCGGACGACTGTTGGAAGCTGTAGCCCAATCGATTCTAGGAATATTTCAATGAAACTTTCAGGAAATATAGGTAAAAGGTGATACCATCGGATACAAATATTTTTGGAAAATGCAGTTTTTTGACCCACCTAGGTAGACGTAGCTCGTTGATTCGTAAAGATTTATACAATTATATTTTTCCGAAAAATAAATACTCAGGAGATGCCGAAGCACGATGGAGGCACGAAGGGTACAAGAAAGAAAAATTGCAAAGTGAAAAGGAAGGCTGATTCCTCGGGGTAGTGCATAGACACAAGGATAGCTCAGCATCTTGGCAAACAATATCACCAAACGAGATATTTCGCCGATATTACATCTTCCGAGCAATATGGATATGGGAGTCGTATGTATGGGTGGTGATATTCGCGATTGAATTTACAAACGTATTGCTTTCGTACACGGGAGTGCCACATGTGCGACTGAGCTCCAAAGGCTCCAGACGGAGCCGCTGGTACACACGCCCAGGGCCAATAGGTACACAATGATAGGTATACCAGGTAAAACAAAGTGTTTATATATATATATATATATATATATATATATATATATATATATATATATAGATATAGATATATATATATATATATATATATATATTTATTTATGTGTGTATGTATGTGTAAGCGTAGGAAAATTGCTACTTGATTGAATTCGATTTTCGGGCTTTCATATATATATTTTTTTTCTTTACACGTTTTGTTGTTCTCCAAACTGAGTCTCGACGGAAATTCTTATTATGGGAATCGTGTAAAATATTTTTATTTCATTCTTCAATGGGTTCATTCTTCGAAAAAAAATTCGATTTCAGCTCGTCATTGTTTCTTGACACTTGTTAAAGAGCTTTTTCAACTGAAAACAAATAGGATTTACATTGAATTTCGTTGACCAAAATGGAATGGATTTTCAATTGAATTTCGACGTCACAAATTGGATGGACTTTTAATGGACCTTCGTGGACTCTAATTTAATGGATTTTGAATTGAAGTTCCTTAATGGATTTCACATGGTGTGGTAATTAAACGTCATTAGTTCAAATTAAACGCATTTTCACTTTAACTTCATCAGTACAAATTAAATAGACTTTAAATAGAACTCCATCAGTCCAAATTAAATAGATTTTGAATTTGACTTCATCGGTAAAAATTGAATAGATTTTCAGTTGAACTTCTTCAATTCAAATTGAATTAATTTTGGACTGTAGTATTCTATTCAAATTGAATGGATTTTTAATTTAACTTCGTCAACTGAAATTCAATGGGTTGTGCATTGGACTTTGTGAATTTAAATGAACTTTGACCAAAGATCAACAGACTTCCAGATAAAAAGACTTTTGAACGACCGACAATGCTGAAAGGTCTGTTACTTCTCTCTTTGCAACCGCAAGAATATATTCAATTTTGTTATTTACGTCAGGAGACAAGCGAGGTATTTTTTTTCTCGTAAAATTCGTCGAACACTAAATATAATTTAGCCACGTTTCACGTTCAAATCCGTCAATGTGACAATTACTACCGAAACCGCATTCCGCAATAAATATCACGACTACATTTCGATGTTAATATCACCCCGACGACGTCTCCACGTCTTCTCGTTCCTCCGTTTCCTTTAGCCGTGTCACGTTTACATTTACTCGTTTCATTCTCAATTGTAATTTGCCGGATTACCCGGCAGTATAACGTCGGAGATGCTTATTGGTTTTCGAACAAAGCCAGATAGAGAGAGAGGGAGAGAGAGAGAGAGAGAGAGAGAGAGAGAGAGAGCACTAAAAGAGAAAAGGAACTTTTCCCCTGATACACAGAAGGCTCCGTGCAAGGGCCATTGCATCTCGCTTGGTAAATTTATAGTACACACGTACAGCATTTGCAGTAGCAATACCTATACGAGCCGCGAGCAGAGAGAAAATCGAGAATCTCTCGTTATATGCGGAGTCACTAGCGTCTCCAATCGATTATGTACTTTTGTAAATGCATGTATGTATATATATATATATATATATATACAGGGTGTCCTGTTACCAATGGAATAATCCTGTAATTGTCGATAGGGCAGATCATATCCTACTATATGCCAGAATTTCAGTTTAGTAAAAGACCTTCAGTTTTGGAAAAAAACAAAAACAGATGATTTTTTTTCAAAAAACAACAGAAAGCCCAAAATCTCGACAGCCGTGGATTTTGGGCTTTCTGTTGTCTTTTTTAAAAAATCATCTGCTTTTGGTTTTTTGCATGCCACTTCGACAAATGATAGGAATCGACAATAACTAAGCAACTGTTTCAAGTAATTGGCACGATATACGTAGTACTTTTTTTTTACACCGCAGCTATCAAAGTGAGATGTTCGGGGTGGTTTGTATGAAAATTCTGCATAAGATGTTTTTTCATAAACTTTCCTTAACACTTGAGGTTAAAAAGTAAAAAATTCTGCATAAGATGTTTTTTCATAAAGTTTCCTTAACATAGTTTCCTTAACATTCAAAGTTAAGGAGAAGACTTTTATAGATGAAACAAATAACCAAGAATATTTTTTCAAAAAAGTGGGTAAAAAAAAATTATCATTTGTAGAAATGGTACGCTAAAAACCAAAAGCAGATGATTTTTATCTCGGAAAATGTGGGACTTTTACTAAACTGAAATTCCAGTATATAGTAGGATATGATATGACCTATCGACAGTTGCAGGATTATCCATTCATAACAGGACACCCTGTATATATATATATATTGGTATGTACAGGGTGTCCCAAATGTCACAGAAAACTTAACATGCACGGCTTATGCATACTGTTGCGTGACGTTTGGAACACCCTGTAGGTGTCTATCGACTTGTAGAAAACATACGAGCCGCACATGCACGATTTAGCACGCTGGAAGATTACAATTTTTTTCCTTTTTCCATTCATGAACATATTTCTTTTTTCTTCAACTCATTACGAATGAGCCTCTCCCCTTGAGGATTTATCGCATCCATAATTGCACACGCGAATCGCGCGAACGGATGGAATTAAATATACAAAAAGGAGAGGTGACAAACGAATAGAATAGATTTCAATTGATAGAAACGATTTCGCCATGTAAACAAATTTTTACAAAAAAAATATGCTAGATATACTTTTTTTTCGAAATGTCCATCGGGGATTGTGGGCTACGAAGAGACACTTGCGTTATTGATATTGGTGTATATATATATATATATATATATGCGATTCTCTTTCTGATGGAACTGAAATTAAACTGAGTATGAAGGGAGCATAAAGGGACGAACTGGAGAGCCGTCTGTGGGCGCGACATATCGAGAAAGTGCTTCAGAACGTTCAAGCCGAAACGATATTACATGGGCAGATCGGAGGGAGAGGAACTCGGCAGAAGTGTGTGCATCAAAGAGCCCCGTTCACATACTTACGTGCTTTTATTTTTCCATAAGTACATTGATGTACGTCCCCCGTGCCTTGTTATCAGTACGATTATATTATGGTGCAGATGTGACCGTAACATAACGATAATAATGATCACCATCGTCTTCATGCTATTTGTAATAAGAATAATAATGATATTGACGAATATCGACCTTAACATAACGAAAATAATCAGCATCGTCGTAATGATAATTCTCAAACGTAAAATGAGAATTATAATAATATCAATGATTACAGCGATAATACTAATCCTAGAGATAATAGCGATAATAGTAATCCTTGATCAATACAATTGGCAATACCGAAAAAATCAAATGGTCAACTTAGTAGAATCGGCATGCGAAGAACCAAAAGCAGATGATTTTTATCTCGAAAACCGTGGGTCTTTTACTAAAATGAAATTCCAGCATATAGTATAGGACATGATCTGACCTATCGACAGTTGGAGTATTATCCATTCATAACAGGACCCCATGTTTATGTATATAGGTTCGTCTGAGTAGAACGCTACGATTCAAACTGGCCCGGAAAACAGCTGCCATGTTGCATTGCCTGTCGCATGCTACACTTATCCGCATCATTCGATCTGTACGATGCAATATCTCTTTATTGACATCCCTATATTATGGTATTGCTCGGCTGCAATACGATGCACGCACACACACACGCACGCACGCACGCACACAAACCCAAACAAACCCAAACCCAAGCGCACACACACACACACGCACACAAACCCAAACAAACCCAAACCCAAGCACACACACACACACACGCACGCACGCACGCACGCACACACACACACACACACATATTTGTTCACATCATGCAAGTACGAGAAACTCGCCTGGCAGGTGCACCCTCGTCGTCCTGCTTCAAACCTCGTCCTGTGCGCGGATTTCTTCGGCACCAAAGCAGCACATCCTCAACTTTTCACACATATCATGGCGCGCATCACTCGTATCTCATACTATTCTTGTCTCGTGTACATATACGTACGTGTATCACATATGTCATGTGTGTGTGTGTGTGTGTGTGTGTGTGTGTGTGTGTGCGTGTGTGTGTGTGTATGTGAGCACAAGCGCTATTCTCGACCTTTATCGAGTTATCGTCGTCTCTCGTACCTGCTACGCCATCCAATAAATCCGCGTACGGCAAGAGAGCCCTTTCATCGCGAACCGCGATTCCGCGATTTATTGCGGAATTAATATTATCCGCTTTCCACGAAAAATACTACCTATATCGGTTTAGATGGGGTATTGTGTTTGGGAATATACGAAGGGACGTGTATACGCTGTATGTGCCGTTGTTGCGTTGCCATTCTTACGACTATTGTCGTTGCTGTCCGTATACACGAGATTCAACTTATTCCACGGTCGCGTACAAAAGGTAGGAAAAGAAAAACGGAAAAGTATGGACGGGAAAAGGTACGGGGAGAGTGACGTTGATTCAACGAATATTTATGAAATAATTACGGCATGAAAATTACGACACGGGGCAAAATTGAGCTGTCCTTTGGATGAACACTCGACGTTGATCGGCTGATAATTTTTCAGCAATTCCAATAATTGCGGATCAGCTAGGGACGATTTTTTTGGTCGATCGTATCATGTCGTTTCGCCGGAGTTTTTGCTTGTTTATGTTTGTATTTTTTGGAAGTATAATTTTTTTTACAGATGCGTCGAGTATGTAAATTTAAATGAATACTGGGTGATTATTATAAGGTCGTGAAAAATATAATCGTCGATGGCTTTTCAAATTCCTTTCGGATAAAAAAGTATAGCGTATTTGTGTAATAGGTGGTATTTGCCAGGAAAGAATAGACCATTCTCGCAAAAAATGAAAAAATTATTTTGAGTACAACAGAATGAAGACAGGTAATTGAATTTTGAATACGAAACACTCCTGAGAGACTTTTTTTTGCATATTCCGTTATCGAGAAAAAAATAATTGGAAATGCATTTTAAAGTAAATTAATGGAATTGAATTGTATTTGTAACAACTTTTTAGGAGTGTTGAGGCTTCGGAATTTAATTATAATCGTTCTGCCGAACTCAAATTGGAATTCTGATTTTTTTTCCAGAACGCTCAATTTTTTCTGGCAAGTTCTATTTACCATAAAAATACGATATATTTTACTTCGAAGACGACATGAAAAACGATTAAATATTACATATTCCTCGGTTGTAAAATCTTCGCGTCAGACTTTTGAAAAATAAATGGCCAGCTCGTAATTGTCTCGCTGTATATTCATTACGTGTACACATTAATGCAGCGACGTTGGAGTTGACAAACAAGATTTATAGAGGGAACCGAATTAATTTATACACCTAATATATATATATATATATATATATTTATATACACATACACACACTATCTATCTTCCTCAAATAAACATTTTGAAAAAATATCTAAATAAACAATATCCTATTATCGAGCCTAAAAAAATGATGTATCTGTGTATGTTGTTATTATGTGTAGTATGTATATGTACATCTGCACCCATAAATAATTGTCCTTGCAGCACAAAAAAAATATGTACAATTCCATGTTCGCTGAACCCAATGAATTTCGAATGTGCATTTTGCTTACGTACCTATTGATTCCTCATACCGCGGTGGAAAACTCAACGATGCTTTTCGGCTCGTCGTGCAGATTTATCTTTATTCAAATTTTATTTCTCAAGTGCTAACTCTTTCTCGGCTAGGTTCACCTATACAAAGACTCGAGTCGCGTTGTATATAACGGCACGAATCTCGTTATAATTCCAGCTGGAATTTGCGAGAGCACGGAGCGACGGGTAAGCTATACACGACAAGTGTTGAAGCACCCGAGAGTGAGAGAGAGAAAGAGAGAGAGGGGGAGAGAGGGAGAGAGAGAGAGAGAGAGAGAGAGAGAGAGAGAGAGAGAGAGAGAGGAGTTGAAAATTAGAGATAATGAATTTTATACGATTGAGTGAATACAGAGGGCTGCTGAACCTATAAAAGAATAAGAGAATAAGTTACTATTGCAACGTACACGAATAAAGCCACACATACATATGTGTATATATATATATATATATATATATGAGATATTCCACGTGAATCCGCATATGGATTTTTTCGCTGACCCCCGCCAATTCGATTTAAAAAAAAATCTGATTCCATTGACTCTAAAAGACACTCTGATTTTTTTTACAGTTTTCGAATCAACTCTTAGGCAAAAAAAATGATTTTTTTCCGACAAAAACGCCCCGATTAAAAGATATTAAAAAAATCCCAAAAATGCGTGATTATACGTAAAAATTTTCAATCTATCACCCGCAGTGGAAGTATGATTTTTTCGTTAACAGTCAAAAAGTTCTGGTATTCATTTCAATTGAAGTCGTCTTCAGCACAGAAAAAATCATACTTCCACTCCGGCCGATAGCTTGAACATTTTTACATATAATCACGCATGTTTGGAAATTTTTTCAGATTTTGAAAGCTGGGCGTTTTTTTTTCCGAAATTTTTTTTTTTTTACTAAGGGTTGTTTCGAATAATGTAAACAAAATTCAGGGTGTCTTCTCCAGGCAATGAAATCAGAAAAAAAAATTAATCGAATTGGTGGGGGTCAGGGAAAAAATCCACCGGATTCACGTGGAATACCTCATATATGGGGAGGGGGGGGGGTGTTCGTTAGTTTGATCGGAAACGAAGGCTTCGTCATTTAGTATCGGCGAAACTTTCAACGAGTAGCTTTTATTCGATTAATCAGTTTCGATATAATTCATGGGTGTAATTCATAACTTGAATAAAACATAAAATCCTGACGACACTCTTCATATTGTCGAGATGAATGTTATATTTTGCTCACGGAATTCAACACGGAGCTTCTCGGTTCTCACGACTCCATTGGCGAATCGGTCGATTTCCCAGTTCCTGTACGCAGTCACGTAAGGTTCTCAAGGATTATAAAAAATCGATGGAGATCTTATATATCCATTTCCGTATAACATCTTTACAGATTTATTTCTTTTCGATTTTTATAAAAACTCCATAAAAAAATTTCACATGGGAAGTATCTAGAGGCAAAAAATACTGCAATCAGAAATGGATCTAATATCAACGTGTTTTCGATCGAATTTTACTTTCGGACGTCGACTGTTCAATTGTTTGCAATTCTAGTCTAGAAAAACCTGAAAAAATTGGTTTTTTTTGGCAGTTTTCTTGAAGCAGATACTCTTGAGAATGTCCTCAAAAGGAAGTTTCGAAATTGACAATTTTTTCACCAACAAACAAAACCAGAATAGGGTCGACTGAATTTAAATTTGGTATGGACCTTCAGTATATATCCTTCTATGTTTATATTTATATAATTTTTTTTAATAATATAATTTATATAATTTAATATAATTTATATAATAATATAATTTATATATAGTATATATCCTTCTATCGAACCTGCCTCGAACATTGTGAAATTATTTTGATTACTATTTTGCTTTAATTCTAGCTTAAAAAAATAAGGCGAAAACAATTTTTTTCAGACAGTTACGATTAAATCTTTTGTTCTCTTCGGTACCTGCCATAATGACATTCTCATTGATCAATAAAATTCATTTTATTTCTGTTTCCTGTCTCAATCCTTCTTTTTTCACGGCCATATTTACAGGCCCATAACTTTTTTAATAAACCATTTTCATTGAATGTTTTTGACACACCGATAAAAATCTGTAGAAAATGGATGGTAAAAATACTTTTTGTTTCTTTTATTAAACCCGAGAAACTCGAAATTTGGGTCTCCAGATTAGAGTTTAAAGTTAAAGGACATTAGTGTAAAACGTATTTTAGGAAGTGTTGCAACGAAGGAAGCACCAAAAGAGTGAGCTTTTCAGAGATAAGAATAATGTATTTTTTTTCGCGAGTTTTCGGATGATCGCGAAAACAAGAGTCAACGGAGGCACTTGAGTCCCGCATGGGAGCGAGATAAGAACGTTCCTGAAGTTCTCGGTGCTCACATTGATCCCCCACTCTCGTACTTCCTCGTTGAGCCGTTTAACCAGCCAAGTGGTCGTACAAACGTTTTCTCTCGTTACGGCTCGATAGCTGAAAGTCGAAAGGGCCCAAGTACCGCAACTTTTCATGGTGAATTTAGCTGTCGACGACTTTCTCACTTTGACGAGACGCGTGATGCATGTAATTTTCTGCGCGACTCCTTGCGATTCATTTTTCTCTCTTGGCGCCGCGACGATCGAGTATATTACGCAGTGTTCACTCATCGCCTGTTCCGGGTATCTTGCAGAGGCCTCTTGACAACCAATTCCATTGCCATTGGTCGTGGTTGCGCGATCGTTAAACGAGATTGATGAAAGTATGCGAAAGTATTCAGAGATGCGTGGGAGATGAAATACCGGACAAAAATGGCAGACATTTTAAGGGCTCTTAGGTTGAACTTTTTGTCGACATTTTTTAACTTGTTAATTTAATTAATTTTTGTTGCAATTTTTTAGATAATCATTATGTTTAAGTTGAAAACTTTTGAGTCGAAAATTTGAGGGCTTTTGAGTCGAACTTTTTGAAAATATCGGTTTTTGGTTTTTGCCGGGATTCTCAGAATATAACATTTCGAAAATATCCACAGGAAATTTCAAGAAGATCCGTTCGAAATTGAGGGAGCTATGGGCGTTTTCAGCCAGGCACCGCGAACTGGCGAACTTTAAGAGGTGAGGCACATTTAGGCGAAGAAAAAATTTGCTGATTTTCATAATTTCGTTTTTCTTAAGGAAAGATTTTTTCACCATTTTTGAGACTTACGGTACGTTTTATTACTACTTTTGGCTGCTCCATGGTATTTTTCAATTTTTCATGTATGATTTTAAATGGCGGAAGTGTGGAACGGTCTTTTAAAATGCATTTTCAAAACTGGCGTGCTGAATAGCTAAAAAACTAATCGACCGATTTTGAGGAAATTTGGGATAAATCATTTTAACCTTATTGTTTAAATCATGAACCTAAATGTTCTTAGAAATTAAAAAAGAATGTATTTTTTTTGCAAAATATAGCAATCTTTTCGGAACATTCAATTTTCTTGTATTAAAACGTACCATTTCATGAATTTCCAATATTTCAGACCTTTTCTTGGTTCATATTCTGCGTATGAGTGTTAATGAAATAAAAATCATTGTTGATTTTTTTCCAGATTAATCCCGTCGCTGCTAGATGTCACGCCGTCTGACAACATTCGCCGCAATCGTCATTTTTAAAGATTAATTTTTAAAACATTTAAGCAACTAAAAGTAGTAATACAACATCTGAAAAAGGTGAAGAAAGGTATCTTTCCCCTTAAACGCATCTTTCTCAGAATAACTATTTTTAAGATCGGTGACCGCGATATCTTAAAAATCATTGCGCCGATCAACTTGAAATTTTACAAGCTTTCCTTACATATATGAAGGCAGTGCTTGAACGAATGCATTTTTTTCGATGAATAGTTTATGTTTCTTCATCAACCGAAATAGTCCGTTTCTTTTCACCAAAAATCGACACTCTCACTTTGGATTGCTGGCATTTTTCGAAAATCATCATTTTATTAAATCCTTCGTCCGAACATTGGGTAATGCACGCAGAAATTGAAAGCGTTTGATTTTTTTTATTTCGGATGATTTGTTTCCGAGCAGCAGTAATCATCGTAAAGAACTATCTTCAAACAGCGCTCTGCACAAACCATTTTATCCACCACATATATATATATATATATATATATATATATATATATATTTTTTTTTTTCAATGACAAAAATGTGAAAAAATACTTAAAACCATACTGTACATGTCCAAAAAAATGGCAAACCTGCACACGTATTCCTAGAAACAAATCACAAAAATTCTTTTTTCTTCCGGCCTCCACCTAGGCGAAGCCCGTTGAATTTTCAAAAAATAGGTACTGGATGTAAACCAAAATAATTTTTTTTCCCCACCATAAAATGGCACCATATCGAGGGATCGAACAGACTCTTGAGAGCTGTACGCTCTACCCGGTCAACGAATCCCGTCATCCCCAATATCATTTTATACTTCGTAATTAAAATAATCATATTGCATCATTAATTAAATCTAGCGGCTCCAACGGCATAGCGGGAAATTGTATTTTTCGATTACCGAGTGGGCAAACATATCCAAATTTCACGAAGATTACGATAAATACGTTAAGACGAATGAGTTAATACACCGTGATTAAAATATATCGCATTTAATTAATTTACGTAATTAAAGTGAACGGACAAAATCCGATTATCCGTCGAGATTTAAAATACCACGAATAATAATTCCCAAGCCACGAATAACCGTGTACGCATTGCAAGAAATTTTAGCTCGAAGATTTTTTTTACACTTTTTTAAAAATATTTCTCTTTCCTTTTACGGAGTCAGTGCATTGCGGGGATGTTTAATGCAGAGCAAACGGGTGGCTTGCCGTAAAATCACTTTTATTCCGCACATTCCACGCGCTCTTGCTACGGATGCGTTTTGCTTCGAGCTCTTTTGAAATTACATTGTCCCGCCAACTCGCACACATTTTTTAAGCTCCTCGCATCGCACAAACACTTTCAAACGTCAAGTTTTGTTATTCGCAGCAGACGTCTTTTGAGCCAACCCTTCGGGCTACGTCGACAGAAACGCGTAGCAATGCCCACGTGCTCAATATCGTGGAAGAGCCCGCAAATTTGTTTTTTTTTTTGACGTTATGACTACGCACGAAAGTTAAGAACAGCATATGTGTTCATTTGCGAGAAAGAAATAGAGAGAGAGAGAGAGAGCCGTCCATTATCGGATTTCTTTCGACGTGCGATGTACTTACCATTTTTTTTCCCTATTTCTCTTTGGATTCCAGTCGGAAACATTTGCCTCCGCGTATCACGTTAGGACAGAACGTTATTAATTATCTCCGCTTCGGCAAATATAGACACGGGAAAGTTTTTTCATAATCCGGTAAATACGTAAAGGTGATGAGGCCCCTCGACGACCAAGCCATCAAATGCAGAACGAGTTAATTAAATTCTCGGGCTCGTAGAAACTGCGCTGATATATATATATATATATATAATTATTTACGTATGCATACTACGTGCACGCTGGTTCGGCAAAGGAAGAGGGCGAGAAAACAGTAAATAATACGCGCGCATGCGGAATTCCATGCCAATTCGTCCAAATTCCTTTGCAAATTTCGTTTTTGTTTCGTAAACCGAATTTCGTATTCGTACAAATTTCTTTGGAGTGTCAATAAAAAATTTTCCTGAATATCTAAAACAAATAAAAATAAAAACAGAAAAGAAACTTCGCAACGAAGTTTCCAAGTATATTTGCGCGTTTTTTAGGATTTTCAGACTTTTGAAATGTCAGGTTGAATTTTGTGTGCCTTAAGGGCCCTTCGCACGATATTTGTATTGAATTTGTCAACACATCGACGAAACGGTTCGGATTTCGACGAAAGGCTGAACTTTTGCGAAAAATCTGGGAAACGCTCAAAGATTTGCAAATTCCGAGCTATCGGGGTGAAATTTTTTATGTTGGAAGAGTCCCACTGGAGGACGGGTTCGATTTCGGTGAGGATCGTCGACAGGATTTTGGCGAACTAAATATTTTTAGAATAAATGAATGTTTAGGGAATGCTCTAGCTTAGGCAATTTTTGAGATACGATGCTGATCTTTCTGACAAATATAGCATATGATTGACCGATTTTTTTACTCGCTAATCATTCGAACGAGTACCTGTACCTTAAAAAATGCACAAGCTTTCTGTTTCCGCTGTACACATTGTTCGTGTACCTTAAGCATCCAAACATCGCTTAAGGGGGGAGATACCTTTGGGCAAAGAAACAAATTTGCTGATTTTCATGATTTTTTTTTAAAGGTAAAGCTCTTGATCATTTTTGAGACTTAGGGAATATTTTATTATTACTGTTGCCTGCTATATTGTATTTTTATCCTCTCGGAAAATGTCGAAGGTACGATGTTTTTCAAACTGCATTTCAACTGCACTTCAAAACTGGCATGACTTGTAGCTAAAAAAACTAATCGATCAATTCTAATGAAATTTGTCATAAATCTTTCCAACTTTATTATCCAAAACATGACCATAAATGTTTT
Organism: Ophion costatus; assembly: GCA_951751655.1. Classification (NCBI taxonomy): domain Eukaryota; kingdom Metazoa; phylum Arthropoda; class Insecta; order Hymenoptera; family Ichneumonidae; genus Ophion; species Ophion costatus. The sequence goes on from OX632367.1 coordinate 10,846,000, forward strand.
TAAAAATAAAAAAAAAGTATTTTTCGCTGCATAATGTAGCCATTTAATTCGAAAAATTCAATGTTTTCGTTTCAAAGAGCACCATTTCATTGACTTTCAACATTTCTCACTTTTTCTTGGTTCATATTTTGCGTATGAGTGTTAATGAAAGAAAAACCTTTGTCGGTTTTTCTTCAGATTAATCCCGCTGACGCTGCGTGTCACGCCGTCTGACGACATTCGCCGCAACCCGTTTAGGACGCCGTGCCATACCTCCGTCATTGTTATTGATTAATAAAAATAAAAAATACCACGTGACAGCCAAAAGTAGTACTAAATCATACTCAAAGACTCAAAAGTGATGGAGAAATTTTTCCTTAAAAAAAAATCATGAAAATCAGCAATTTTTTCCTTGCCTAAAGGTATCTCCCCCCATGATTAACAAATAATACCGTATTCCCCAAAATAAAGTTCACCGCGTTCTCGAACAGCGCCTATAAAGCAATTTTTTAACGTAACTAAATAAATTTTCGAACTTATGCCATTTCAATCCGTTCTTTTGCACGGAATGTCCGATACGTGCGACGGCAGAAAGACTCGAAGTTCGGGTGCGATAGCGATAGCGAGGGAGTACGCGCATGGCCTGTTAATTAGGCACACACACGGGAAAAGGGAATGCTCGGGGGGTGTTGGGCGCCGGGGCAATGAATGGCACTGCATTCATCCGAAAACACTTCAAGTCATCGTCACGACTGCGTTATGAGCCCGTCGGCTTGTACGCAAAGCTCCGCGAGTTTCTTTTTTCTTCGTTTTAACGTCTTTTTATTTTTCGAGTTCGCCGCGCGCGAGCTCGCGAACGTGATTATCATATTAAAGACTGCCGCTTTGCGCCATCGCGTGAGAATTAAGTTGGAGACGTTGTTTTTCCTTTTTGTCTCTCCCGAGCCTCTTCGAACTTTATTTTGTACTTTTAATAGAATGATTAGGGAACCATCAAATGTCAGTAAAAATGTGACGGGTTGTAGTGAAATTCAGTTGAGTATTAATTTTTTAATTTATAGATGTCCAACATAGGTATATGGCGATGAACCGATTTTGCTAATTGGAGACGAATGTGGGTGAGAGTTAGTCACTTTTCTTCACAATTTGTAGGGGGGTTCTATATTCATAAAAATTACTAAAAATCACCAAACTTACTAAAAATTACTTTAAAAATACTAAAATAACTAGAATTACTAAATATTAAAATTACTAAATACTATTAAAAATACTGAAATTACTAACAATACTAAAATTACCAAAATCTAAATTCATCGCAAAATATCCATGAGGCGATCTAAAATCGGACAAAAATCGTGAGTACTTTGCTAAATGGAGGTAAATGTGGGTGAGAGTTGATCACTTTTCATTAGGATTTGTAGGTGGATTCTTTATTACTAAAAATTACTAAAACTACTAAAAATCACTAAGCTTCCTAAAAGATATCGAAAAATACTAAAATAACTAGAATTACAAAATGTTACTAAAATTACTAAAAATTACAAAAACCATACGATAATTACCAAAATTTCTTTAAAAAATACTAAAAATTACTAAAAGAATATAAAATTACCAAAATAACTTTTAAAAATACTCAAAATTACCAAAATAATATAAAATTACCGAAGTTAATTTTAAAAATACTAAAAATTACTAAAAGAATATAAAATTACCGAAAATACTTTTAAAAATACTAAAATAATATAAAATTACCAAAATTACTTTTGAAAATACTAAAAATGACTAAAAGAATATAAAATCACCAAAGTTACTTTAAAAATAGTAAAAATTACTTTAAAAATCAAAATTCATCGCAAAGGATCCATGAGTCGATCTAAAACCGGGGAAAAATCGTTTCGACACCCGATCTCTTCATATAGACTGGAATTTCCGGTATAGAAAGGTGCGCAGAGCCCCGCAAATTTGCAATATATAAAGCAACGGCGGAGAATGACTACGAAAATATTCATGCAAGGGGAAATGGAATTTCGTCGGTTGAACGTTCGAGAGAGCGGATAAACCAATATGGGCGCATGTGCCTTTTGCATCGCTTGACGCTCTATAGTGCTTCCCATTTATCCGCTTTTGCCAGAAGTGGGCGGTAAACACGTACGTAACGTAGTCGCCAGCTTGTGCGGGAGTTGACAATTTTTACTTGCTCCACAGATCATCCGGACCTTCAACAATGTTTTTTTTGCGCATGGATATCCGAATTTTAAGGAGAGATTATAGACTCGCGGCTGTCACGTTTTTTTCCTCTCGTTGTAATAAGTTATAGAGCGTTAAAAAAAAATATATTTTGCACTTACGGGAATAAAAGCTAGTTCCAGTTGAGCTTGCAGCAAAGAAAACGCTTGGCTTACATTTGGCAAAATAATTAATTTTATTGTTTACGCCCTTTATGCTAAGGAATAGTATTAGGCCAGCTTGACATTTCAGAAATTTAGACGATTTGTTTGAAGCATAGTTTTGAAGCTTAGAGTCTTAAGTTCAAGTTGCAACGAAGATTTTCCAACTATTCCAACAATTGACCGAGTTATGACGATTTTTGCGGAGGGTCAGATCGCCTTGTACATTACGGCGAACCGCCCCGCTGCGATTTACCATTTTATATTCTACATTTTACTCGACCAGAATTTTTTCTACAACTTGCTATATTTCGTAATTTTCAAATTTCAGAAAAAAATCTGGTTATGGGAATTTTTTATTATTATACTGAAAGTTAATTTTTTTATTTTTCATTTCCGATCATCCCAGTTGCCAGAATCTCCCACACCGATTGGCCATGCAGCAACACTATCCCTTTCTTCAAATGATAAATAAATTTTTGGAATTGCAATTCGAAGTCCCCGAACATAAGGACAAATTTCGCCGAAATTACCTTTTTTTGAACATCTGCTATTTCGTGATTTTTAATATTATTTTTTTTTTATTTGTCTACGTACCACGAGTATTACACGTATATAAATTATAATACTTTTTGATTTTCAGTTTTCAGACCAACCATTGCCAAGTTATCGATCCGGCGTTGGACCACATATTTTATACAGAGGCTCCATTATGCCTCAGTAGCGTTGTTAATTTTTATTTTTATTAAATAAAACTTAAAACGAATTAAGTTTAATATGTGCTTAATAAAATACCCTTTCTTCAAATCCCAAGTAAATGATTCAGGAGACAAATAAAAATCCGAAAAAACGACCTCTCATCGTCTCGTCGAAGTAGTGTCCTCACAAAAAAGAAGTATCCGTAGAGTTCAAATTGAACTGTGGCACCACCACCAAAACCAACAATGCTACGCTGCACGAAGCTGAGTTTCGCAGTACATCAGAGCCCTATCATTTCGACGTACATACAGTGCTCCACCGTGTACATCTATGATATTGAAATTCGCATCGTTGGAATGCAACAAAAATATTTTTTTGCTCATTGCCCAATATTTTTGGGCACATTTGGGCTATAAAAATCGTCGAAAGATTTTTGAACATTATCCTTGATAATCCGTAACCTAAGCCTGCAAAAAAAAGAGATTAGGTTGTTACAAAAATGAAGAATTTAAAAATGCAAAAGGATTTTCGTTGCATTCCAACGATGAAAACTTCAACTTCACGTATAAATGGAGTGCGGGCGATAGAAGGGCTCAGGCCGCAATTATTCCCGTGTTAAATTGTGCCAGTTACGAGCTTTCGTTTTGCAAGTTTCGATGGGTATGTGTGATGAATGGAGTTGGCGAATTTTTCGTGCATGGGCCCGTGGGCGTGTGGCTCTATTGGTTTCGGTTGGGTGCACAGTATAGGGGCGCGAGAGCGAGAGAGCGAGAGAGGGATACTTCGCGAATAAACGTGAGGGTTTTGGACTTTTAATTAACGCAGTCGAGAGTGGCCAACAACAGTGCATGGCAGATCGTGGTTGAATCCGCGAGGGATGCCCTTTAAACCTTTCCCCTAGTTCGCCACATTCTCCCCACATGCGGCGAGCCAGCACATACCTCCCCTAAAAAACATCGGTTATTCGCATAATGAAGAATAATCGCCCGCGCAGTTAAAAATACCTTTCGCCACGTTCACTGATCCATTCACACTGTAAAAGTTCACCCCAGAACGACACTTTTTTTTTCTTATCGAAACTGCGTGTCATCTATCCACGTCGATAGTAAAGGGGCGAGAAGTTACAACGAACGAGCAGCTCATGCGGACCAATTTCAGCTGGAACCTCTCGTACACACACGCCAGTTACAATCGGATCAGTACCAGGCTGTAAACCGGGCCATTTCACGCTGAATATGTGCCCGCCGCGGATGAGCGAGCGTTTGCTTCGCGTACCCACGGATTGATAGGGGTTCGTATCTATCGTTACAACAGTGGGCTCCCTGGTCCCCTTCGTATCCAGGTGCAACGGCGATGCCAGGAGCGAAGGCGATACGCACGCCACGGTCTTTGGCGTAGCCCTTCAATGTATGAATATGTCAATAGATATATGCATGTATAGAGGGCTCTAGAAACCCTGACACACACACACACACACACACACACACACACACACACCCACACACATACACACACACACTGCACTAGATAAAATAAAATATGCAACGCATCCTTAACTTTGCATTGCCCTCTGTGTAATTTATTTTATCTAGTACTTTCTCGTTTTGTTACTCTCCCTCCCTCCCTCCCCCCCTCTCTCTCTCTCTCTCTCTCTCTTTCTATATATATATATATATATAGATATATATTGTATATATGCAGGGTGTCCTGTTATGAATGAATAATCATGCAACTGTCGATAGGTCAGATCATGTCGTACTATTAGGTGTTGGAATTAATTCGTAGCGTTTTACAAGAGATGGCGTAGGTAGTACAGTGTTTCGTTGTTACCGACCGTAATGCAGTCATCGTGAAACAGCTACCATTGAATGCTATTTGCTGTACATAACCTCTTTTTGGATGGTAAATAACAACGCTTTACAATGTATTCAATATGTCAACATTTATGCCGAATAAAGTGTTTTTGCGGGGAGTTTTACTTCATTACTTTAATATGAACAAAAGTGCTGCTGAAGCTAATCGTATTTTAGCGGCAGGCTATGGTGAACATGCTCTAGCTGAATAAACGTGTCGGAAGTGGTTTGCACGTTTTAAAGCTGGTGGTTTCGACTTGGATGAGAAGGAGCGACCTGGCCAGCCGAAAAAATTGAAGCTAACGAGTTGGAGGCATTGCTCAATGAAGACTCATCTCAAACACTTCGAGAATTGTCTAGATCATTGGGAGTTGACTTATCAACGGTAGGAAAACGTCTTAAAACTTTGGGCATAATCAAGAATCGGGTCCCATATGAATTTAAACCAAGGGACATTGAGAGGCGTCTTTTGACATGTGAAATGTTGCTTCAACGGGAGAAAAGAAAAGGTTTTTTGCATCGAATTGTCACTGGTGATGAAGAATCGATCCATTACGACAATCCGAAGCGCAGAAAGTCATGGGTTAAGCCGGGCCAACCATCAGCATCAGCTGCAAAGCCAAATATCCATGGATCTAAGCTCCTGCTCTGTATTTGGCGGGATCAGAGGGGTGTGATTTATTATGAACTGCCGAAACCGAATGAAACCATAATTGAGAATCGCTACCGACTGCAATTGATGCGCTTGCCCGCCTTAAACTAATCGATCATTTTCTGACCCGGGTCTTCGAAACCACCTCTATATTTATAAATATACTTACATTTATATATAAATTATTTTCATCACGTCAAACCTCGCATCGTCAGAACGCAACAAAAATCAATTTTTTAATATTACTCCACTTTTTTCTGCCAGATTTAGGTTGTAAAAATCGCTCGAACGTTTCGACGTATTGTCATTAGAAATCAACCACCTGATCGTGACAAAAAAGGAGTTGAATAATAATCAAAATAAGGAAATTGAAATTGACAAAAAAAAAATAAATCGTTGCATTCCAACGATACAAACTTTAACGTCATTGGTTTTTAAGGTATTGAGATATGAAGCCGTCTGGCTGCTATGAGGAGGATCCTCACACTCAAATGAATCACTCTTTTGTATATATATATATATATATATATATATATGTATGTATATATATATTTTTATATACCAATTGTTAACGAACAAAAGGACTCGAGTTACGTTACTCAGTGTGTTGAGTGACGTTTGTTAGGCCTTTTTTCCCCACCACTGGATATGTAAGGCTGTGTCGTCTGCTGAAACTCCCTGGGGCCTCGGTCCATGTCCAGTTAATTGAGTACAAGCGTGCAAACTAGTAGTGCTATACACATACACATATAAATTTGTGTGTGTTATATGTATGTGTGTGTGTGTGTCTTTATGTATATGTATATGTATATGTATATATGTATATACGTATATATGTATATATGTATATCCATATATACATATACGCCATGTATATGTATATATGTATATCCATATATACTCGTTTGTATATTTACTCGTATGTATGTCTACATGTATACGCATATGTATAGGTATATGTTCATATATATATATATATATATATATATATATATATATATATATGTGCGTAGCTCGTAACGTAATACATGACTACCGTACGCGGTATACGCCCGTTTTCCACGTGGAACTATAGAACGTTCCACCCACAAGAACATTATTTCGCCAAGATTTTATATGTTTCTGTGCCGGGGTTCGAGCGTGTACCGCGCATAGGAAGATTTATGGAAACGAGCTTTTCCTACCAGATGACCGGTCGAGATCCGCGGCAACAGTATTATTTATGCGCCACGAGCGCAACTTTTATGAATAACATGAAAAATGAACGCGCCTATGAGTTGCAAAAAATGTTTTACGAGAAGAGCGTGACCGGGGCTTAGATGGAATTATTGAATGAGGCAATGATGGGGAGCGTGTGCAGATGTGAGGTGAAACAAATTGTCTGCGGTAAGAAAAACAATAGTCTGCCTCTGACTTTTGGAAGATATTTTTGTCACGTATGACGAGCGGAGGAGGAGGGGAGGATAAAATGAAGCGGGGCGTAGGGGCGAGGAAAGGGAAGAGGCATATAATTGAAATAAAAATGGAGTCATGGAGAAAGAATCGCCAGTGTTGTTTCGGTGCATGTTCGTAGTAACGAGCGTAGAGGGCGTGGGGTAGGTGGGTTTGGTAACGTTTGAAGTGAGGGAGAGGGGGAGAGCGAGAGAGAGGGGGGAGGCGGAAACAGATTTTGTTTTATCTCCCCTCATTACGCGTCTCTGTGAGATGTGCTCTCTTTGTCTGCCTCTCTCTCTCTCTCTCTCTCTCTCTCTCTCTCTCTCTCTCTCTCTCTCTCTCTCTCTCTTTCTCTATTTCTTCTTCTCCCTTCCGTATTCTATCTCCTCGTTATCGTGGTACATTCATTAAATCGTCCAGCAGCAATGTAACTCTCGGCGTGCTTTTATCAATTCTTCACTGTGATTGCGCCGAAGAGATTCTTCTTCGGATCGTCTTTTCAACGAATCCCCATCTCCTTGATATCCGCTCTGTACTGTATATCCGTCACTAGCTTCGAGAACATTAGAAACTTTATGTGATAATTAATTTTAACGAGTTCTCGGTATCAAATGATTGCACGTATATTTACCCTTATTTACATATATATTTATGTCCATCTATCTATGTATATTTATATACACATATATATGTATACGTAGGTGCATATCATATCATGTCTGTTTATATAAATATAAATAAAAAAAATATATATATATATATATGGGTGTATGTATGTATGTATGTACGTATGTATGTATACACATGTGAAATTAATTGTTGTATTAACTAAAAATACAAATGAAAAGGCACCAATTCTCATAAAGTTACTTTTGGTCGTTTATTTATAGCACGTAATCGTTTTTACGACATTATCTTTCATAGCTTTTATATTCAAAATTAGAAACTATATCGTTTTAGAAAAAAATGTAAATAAAACGAAAAAAAACTCATGTCTTTTACAATTTTCATCAACAGTAAACATAAAAAAGTAATATTATAAACATTGTCATTTTTTAATTTATATTTTTGGTTGTAACAATTAATGTAACAATTACTTTCAGGAAATCAGCTACTTTTCTCCAAAAAATGAATCTGTAAAGCTGTTTTAACTATTGAATTATCGAATTTTTCGTTTATTTAATTCCATGGCTTTATAGAAAATGGAATGATCTATGAAAAAGCCCCAATGACATTTTGTGATAAGTCTGATAGTTTCGTCGGAAAAGTGAATCAATCTTGAAAATTATGATAAGTTCAATTTTGAGCTTGAATAACTTTTGAAAGAGTAGATTTCTCGTGAAACTATAAAAGATCTCTTTTATAGAGCGTTTAATTCCCTACAAAAATTGTTCGGAGCATTCTTGTCCGTTTACCCGTTGGCGAGTTATAAAATTCAAAAGTAGCAAACAAAGTTTTCTCCATGTTATCAGCATGGGTAACAGAAGATCGCGATGAGGAACTTCGACATATTGATATTAATGGCTCCTATTTTAACGAGTGTCAATATTTCGCCTTACTACACTACTAGACAGGAGAATTTGAAGAAAATATCGATTTTTTAAAATCACGTTATATACATGTTCAAATACAGGGTCTCCTGTTATGTATGGATAATTCTGCAACTGTCGATAGGTCAGATCATGTCCTACTATGTGTAGCAATTTCAGTTTACTAAAAGTCTCTCGGTTTTCGAGATAATAATCATCTGCTTTTCGTTTTTCGCCTGCTAACTCTACAAAAGATAACTTTCTTGACCCGGTTTTTTAAAAATACTTCTTGTTATTTGTTTTATCTAGAAAAGTCTTCTTTTTAACCTGAAATATCAAGGCCTTAGGCCACAGTAATGGGTATAAAATCATGTGCAAATTTAACAATTTTTTTTTCACTCATAAAATTTATTACACATCTATTTAGTATGAATATCAAGCTGTTAGAAAATATATATCTTTTTTTCTATGTACAAATTGGCCGACTACTCGAAACTTCTCGAAACAGCTTCGTTCCAATTGGGGTGACAAATAATTTCAACAATTTTCACTCGATTTACTCCAAGTTCAAAAGTTATGTTCTTAATTGCATTTCGCAGAGTCCAAATACCTACACGAATAAAACAATATTTTTTTAATTCCCTACGTACTTCTCTAGGTATTCTAATGTAGGTTGACGAGAATTTTTGTTTTTTGGTCTAGGTAAAAAATTGTGGATGCTAAATATCACGCCGCGGAGCGCCTAAAAAGAAAGATTACAAAAGAAAATAATAGTATTAGTAGGCCACATAGTACATTAAAAAATTATCTAACACCTTGATATTCATAATAAATAGATGTGTAATTAATTTTATGAGTGAATCACTTTTCCATACGAAAAAAAATTGTTAAATACGCACATGATTTTATACCCGTTACTGTGGCTTAAGGCCTCGATGAAACTTTATGAAACAAGATCTTATGCAGAATTTCCATACAAACCAATTCGAACATCTGACTTTGATAGCCTGCGGTGTAAAAAAAATATACTCCGCATATGATGCCAATGACTTAAAAAAGTTTCTTAGTTATTGTCGATTCCTATCATTTGTAGAAATGACAGGCGAAAAACCAAAAGCAAATTATTTTTTTCATCAAATAACATGAAGCCCACAATCTCGAAAATTGTGGGACTTTTACTAAACTGGAATTCCGGAACGTAGTAGGACATGATGTGACTTATCGACAGGTTTATCCATTCATAACAGGACACCCTGTATATAAAACCTATGGGTCTCCGTGCTGCGTCAAAACTACTCCGATTTTCGGAATTTCGAGCTTTTTTTTCTCTCGAAAGCTCAAAAAACTCGAATGCAAATGCAAACTGACGAGCCTTTCTCCTCCTTATCTCTCTCTCCCTCTCTTTTATTGTCTGTCTCTCGCAATGGCAAGCTACAAGTGCGCACGGTGCGCCTATACATTCGACACTTATATCTACCCTCTTCTCCCTCAAGCCTGCCCGGACTTCTCGTTATCGCGGTGCAACCGGAGCGCGCGAACGGAAGTTCCGAGTGTTAGTGAAATTGACCATCGACGTGAATTGGGAGCTTCATGGGGCGGGAGAATAAAGCGCGGGGGGGGGGGGGTGTTAGATGGATTTTATTGTGTATTCGCGACGTTAGAGAAAGAGGTGGGAAAAAATGATTGATCGAGCCGTGACCCGAGTCTCTCGTTAAAAAAAATGACGCAGGAACTGCGGCCCCGTTCGTGACGGACGCGATTGCGTGTGGCAAAGTTTTTTTTGTTCTCTCGTTCCGTCAAAATTGAATGCTTCCACGCGCCTTCGAATCGTTACGGTTGTAGCACGAGGGGCAGGGGGAGGGGAAGACGTCGGGTGCGGTTGCGATTGAAATGTTTGCATATTGCATAGTCGAAGCTCGATTGGATTGGGGCGGCTTGATCGTATGCAGCGGAAACAAATACGTACTTTTAATCGTGGGATGGAAGAGTCGGCGAGAGGCTATCAAAATAGCCTTTTATATTTCAAATAGCCTATCAAATACCTATTAAAATAGCATATCGAAGAGCTATCAAAGTGGACTACCAGGTGACTGTCAAAAGAGCCTATCAATGGCCAAAATACGATTAGATTATCAATAGCTATCAAAATAGCCAATTGTTTATAAAAATATGTAATTGTGGGGAGTCTTGACTTTGCAGCTCGAGGCGTGTGAGGATGTGGAGCTTTGCAGAAGTGAAAATTTGCTACCGTTGGGATGGTTGCGATGGTTGGAAAAAAGTGACCTTTTTTCGGCCCGTCACAATTTTGACGTCCTTTAACCCTAATTGGTCACACGGAGAAAAATTCACCCCAGCCGTTTTCCGAGGTCCTCGTAGACGCCCATAATTTTTTAAATGGCGCTCGCGGCGTCATCTACCATTAACTCATAATACTAACTGTACTTTGAAGCAGTTGGCATGGCTTGGGGTCCATTGGTGTGCATCTTGCGTTCATGCAAAATAAAGAGACTTTTTTCGAGATTTTCGGCGCTTTCAATCTTCAAAATAAATATACTTTTTGGAACGGACAGTATTGGAAGACATTTTTTTATCAAAATATAAGGTTTCCGGAATGTATTCTCTAAATATTATTGCTCGATATCAAGCGTGTCAAAAAATACGATTTTTTGCGTGAAAAATATTTTTTTTCTCTACGTCAACTTCACTGACGTTTTCAAATTAATTAAACATTAAATATTGGTTAAAAAAACTTGGAGACCTTTTTTCGCGATCCTTCAACAGTACTTAGATATTTTTTGACATAATTTTAGAACTTATTGTTGAAGCAGGATATCACTTTTTCGGGGTGAATTTCACCCAGTGTGACCGTTATGCGATTCTACGGACGTGTGATCTATTAGGGTTGAAACGAACACTTGTAACTGGCAGTTTGAGGCTCGATCCACATATTATCTCACTTCCGACTGATTTTATCTCTCTTTCAACACATATTTGAGATTTTCCAAATTTCAGCTGCTTTGACACTTGTATGCCCCATTCTCGATCTTCCAACGGCGTATCGGGAGTAGTTTGGCCGCGTCTGATCACATCGTGCCGTCACTACTAGCGCGCCTCGTTTCCGCTCGCTGCACTAGGGGGCCGTCTATAAATTACGTCATTTTGAAATGCCCCCCCCCCCTGATCGTTGGATGACGGTAACGGTAATTGGATTATGACAATAGGATGGTTAGGATTATTTCAGGGAGGCGGGGGTAATAATCAGCAAAAATCAATGACGTAATGCATGGACGGCCCCTAAACAAAAATGAACCAAGAAGTTCGAAAATTTTCCGACTCTGCAACCGTCATCGGCGCAAAAATGTTCTCGTCCCCCCCTGCAGGCTTTCTACATGGCGTTCTTGTTACGTTATTGCGCGTATGACACGCGAAGAGTAGTCTGTCGAAGGCCGCCGCGGGCAACGTGCATTCCCCTGTCTCAATAGTCTGCCGTATGAAGTTTCTTTTTTATTTACGGCGTCGCTGTCTAGCCGTAAAAGAAAAGTTTTACGCTTCGCTGTGGCTGTACATCGAGAGTTATAAAGGGTGTCCGAAGATTCACGCAAGATCTCAATTTTTCGCTATTTGTGCGGTAAAGTGTTGCCAACGAAAAAATAAGACAGCATGGCAGCTGACAGTTGAGGCTTATCAAAAATGGAGCGCTACACAAAAGAACAACGTGTTTTGATTGTTGTGGAATATTTTTTACATAATGAAGGTTTGGCAGCTACAGTTTGCAGTTGTCGTACAAAATATAGTCGGTGACTTAACTTTATCGATTGTGAAGAGACTAAGTGATCATCAAAGTGTAACATTTTCGAAAAATCTTTTTTTTTGCATTATCGAAAAGTGGAAACGGTTATGAACATGCTGTTCAGTTTTTGGGGCGGAATTCGAATTATTTCGAATTCGACCTAGCACGGACCGACGTATTTTTTTTTGAAATGTGATCTTTGAAAACGGCGTGTTCAAAGGAAGAGTTTTCAAGCTGTCCATCTCAAACTTTAGTACACCATTCTTCACGCCATTCTTTATTTTGCTATGGAAGCTTTTGTTTTAAATATTCATATTTTTTTCAACGAAAAACTGTCGAAAAATAGGCTAAATTCGATATTTCTTTTCCAAAACGCCGCCATTGTGTCAATTTTGATTTTAAAAGAACCTCCATAGCAAGTTAGCGGCTTTCATACTGATTAATAATCGTTTTACAAATTGTGTTTCTGATAATATTTGAATATTTAATATAGATGATCTTTATTTTTTGACAGGTCATATTTAGAATGTAAAGAAAAGAGAACAAACGTTTGAAAATTGATTTTTCGTTCGTCACGAGTGCTTTGATTTAGAAAAAAAAATCAGATTGGTTATCGTATGTTAATTATAGAAAAAACCGAGAAGTTCAGCTTTGTTCGAGCCGTTAGACTGTGGCAAACCCTGAATTAAAAAATCCAGGGAGACTGTATCAATTAGTGATCCTATACACTCTGGCCGTCATTCATCGAGTCGTTCGATACGAAACATCGAAGCAGTTCGCGAGAGTGTCGCCGAGAGTCCACTAACATCAATTCAGCACCGTGGTCAAGAATTCGACATTTCGAAAAGCTCTTTATGGCGTGTTGTCACGAAAGATTTGCATCTTCTTGCAAATCATGGTCGTGGAGGTCATTTATCCAACATGCTATGCCACACATAACCCTACACTGTATACTTTATGAACCAATAACACAAATTCCAATTTTTAATTATACACCTGTGTTTTCTATCAAAATTAATTCCTTGCGTCAATTTTGGGACACCCTCTATATTTATACAGGCGTAAGAAAAAAGGGCGTAGGTTGAACCTTCAACAGTCTAGACAATACGATTCAAGGCCTTTTTGTTGTTCGCATTGGTGAGCTTTCGCTTTCTCTCTCTCACTCTTTGTCACTCTCGTTTTTTATCTCGCCTCGATGTTCGATGCTAACAGAAGAGCCTCAAAAGCGCCTGAAGGATATAGCCATGAAACTCGAACGCGGAAGACGAGCGAGGAGCATCACGAATGCGTCGAGAGAGCCCCGCGAGATATAGAAATTGCATACCGGGATATATCCACCTATGGCGAAACGCGAGTGTGCTTAACCCTGCCAGAGGTTGCTAAGCATTAACGATGGCCTGGGGTGCTCTTTTTTCCCGCCCTCGCCCTCTTCCTATCTCGCTCCCGCATACGATCATGAGCCGAGGAAGAAAAAGCGAGCTTGCGAAAGTGTCTGCGCCGAGAAAACACCCAGGCTTCGTGCACCTTTCAATTTTACTTGTACACTCGAATGTCGACCGAAAAAGTGGATGTTTCGCTCATTTTTCTTACGTCCAATGGTGGCTGCGCGCTTTTAAATTTTCAGCTAGAAGAACACTCGTTTCATCTATACCCTTTCGTTTTAAGGAGGAGAACCAGCAAAAAGGAGTCAATTGTACTCCACATTTCGACAGTTCTGCGGCTAGGTAATGTTTTTCGCATTGAAAATAGAGTAGATGGTGAGTGGCATTTTTTTATTGGTAGCAATCATTTTGATAGCGTTCCATTTTTTGGAGCATTAATTTTGATTGATCGGTGTTGCCTCGCTGAGAAAAGACATCAAGAGTGGTCGAAAAACGTCGTGTTTTCCGTTTTTTGTTTTCGTGCGCTACATCATTTATCTGGGATTTGAAAAAACGTATGTTATCAAGCGAACATTAAACTTAATTCGTATAGATTTTTATTTAAAAATATAAAATGTACAACGTTATTGAGTACAATAGCGTCTTTGTATGAAAAATGTGGACCAACGGCCGGGTCGATAACTCGACAAGGGTTGGTTTGAAACAAAAAGTTTTATAATATAAATGCAGTTCTTACTGTACGTGGTCGTTTTCTAAAAAAAAATGTTCACACGATGGCGGGTCTAAAAAAAGTGTAATTTTCACAAAAATTGTACTTATATTCGGCGCTTAAAAAATACTAAATTAAAAAAAATTGCTACGTAACCGGACGCCTGCTAAAATGAAGGAAATTTTTTTTTTTTTTTTTAAATCGTTGAATTATAACTAGAGTTACAATTATGTGATGAAGTCCGTGGCTTGGCTTTCGATATTTCAACTCGAATTTTTTTTCACATATTCTTGAATATGTATACTTTGAGAAAATGCAAAAAAAAACATTTTTTTCTACCTTTCACACTGGCGTCTTAAGGATGTTGAGTCCCAAATCGCAAATGATGATAAAATTCTGAAAATTTGGTATGTTTTTGTATGAAGTATTTCAAAGGTCGTGTAACAATTTCACGACAATTAGGAAGCTCGTTATTGAACAATTAACATTCACAAATTAAATGTTGTTTCATGGAAACTGATGTAACTTTGCAATAAGTTTTTTTTTGACCTCTCAATTTTATAATATCTACAATATACTGAAAGCAACGGAAACAAAACGAAGTTTATTGATAAATTTTTTTTAATTTCTTTTAGAATTTGTTCTTAACAAAATGGTAATTTTTTAATAACGAGCTTCCTAATCGTCGTGAGATTTTAACACGACCTCTTAAATACTTCATACAAAAACATACCAAATTTTCAGAATTTTCTTATCATTTTTTATTTCAACCCTTAAGGAGGTTGAAGTAATGATGATAGAATTCTGAAAATTTGGTATGTTTTTACATGAAGTATTCAGGAGGTCGAGTAAAAATTTCATGACGATTAAGAAGCTATTTATTGAACAATTAATATTAACATATTTCATAGGGACTCAACATCCTAAATGATGCGAAATCGCTATCGCTCAATAATTATCATTTGTATTATAGTTAATATATGTATTAATACCGGAGTTCGATTGTACGTTAGGGTTTGCATTGTGTTACGATGCGAGCGGATCGGACTTCCTAGATAAGGAAAGTTCCCACTGAACTGGGAGGAAAGCAGCTATTGAATTCGCGATTATACCCCTGCGCTTATTTTGCTTGTGGATTTTGGGGGTAGAGTTTACCCTTTGATAGTGGAAGAGCGGACCAGGCCAGGAACCCAAACGGACACACACACACACATATACATGCACACGCACGCACATATATACATACATACATACATACATTATATATATATATATATATATAATTAAGGCGTGGACAAAACCAGACGCTGAAGCGAGACACCGCTTACCTTATTTCTGGTATCGCTCTCTCGCATTACAGGGGATCGAGCGAGAACTTCAGAAAATGCCCTGCAACACCCACGCTTTTCCATCCTGAACAAATGTTTACATCGTTGCTTCCCCCTATCGCAGCTGCTGCGAGCCTGCATCGGTAGAGATATCGCGGGCTTATAAATGCTGCCTCAAAATTTGTATATTCCGTTACATTAGCGAACGTTCCGAGACACCCTGTGTCCACTCGCATCCTGAATCTTTGCAAACGAGGCAACTTTTTTCCCCTCTCTTCGCTGGCTTCTTTCGATCGATGGTACAGAACGTAAAAACGCGCACGTACAATTGTTTTTTCCTGATCGATTGTGCGAAGGAGCGTTTGTGGGAAAAAATGACCAATGAATGCGGCAGTAGCAGAGTGGCAAGTAGGAAAAAATGATTATGGGAGACCCTATGCGTTAATTGGCATGAACGATGGAGGTAACGACCCAAGAACTGGTCCGTGTAATGTTGGGGGTCCAAAGTGTAGGCGAGGTCGAGGTATCTGGGTGAGCTTGAAGTTTAAAAAATACGACATTTTTGCATAGTTTTTCAGGCGAGGGTCTTAACTTTAATTTGCGACAAGGATTTTGTAAATTAATTTGAAAATAGACCGAATAGGGACGATTTTAATGAAGTGCCGAAACGCGTTGCTTCGTTTTAGCCTTTTCTCCTCTCCGTTTTTCTCGAAATGATGCTTTATGAAACGGTGTAATTTGTATCTCAAAATCTATTCTCCCGATTCACTTCGAATCCGGACCGAGCATAGTACATAACACTTTTTATCGTATGACGGTACGATTTTTTCGTATGTTCATTTATTTGTCAACAACAGTTGATTCAAGTTGATTTATTTGTTGAAAATCGAAATTTTTTCTACACCTTGCTATTTCCGTAATTTTACAAATTTCAGTAACGTATCCGGTCATCCCACAGTTTCATAGTTAGACTGAAATAAGTACATTTTTTAATTTCTTATTTCATATCACCCTATAGAACTGCCTACACCGATTGGCCATGCAGCGACGGCAGCACTTTGTTTACTCTATGTTTTACGTCTATAATTTGTTTACTCTTTGTTTACGTCTATAATTGGTCAGGGTGAAATCCCTAGCTCGTCATCCCAAAATACTTTGAACACGAACAAATATTGCAAATCTCTTTATATACCTTACCCAGGTAACTTTTCTGCACGGACCTGTTATTCTAGAGACCCCAAGCTATAGACCCCTACATACTATATATATATATATATATATATATATATATATATATATATATATATATATATATATATATATATATATATATCCACCGATATAGGAATCCATCGTGGGCGCATAGCACGCTCGTCCCAGACCTCCTTCACGCATATGCACGAGCTTATCCAAAGCGTGTACGCGAACACGGGGCCACGTACATGTATCCTCGATCGCGGAGGAAGTGGGTAAGCGAAGAGAATCGAATAAGGGCAGTCAGAGCACAAACTGCCTAATGCCGTACTTGCGGGTTGGCCCTCTGGCAGTGGCACGACGCGGCACTAAAGCGACGAGAGGAGCTCCCACATTGAACGCACAACGAGGTAGTGCACAAAGCGATGCCAGCGGGTAATGGTCCTTACATTGAACCAATTCGTATATACTACGATGCGAGTTACGAAGTGCATTTACTACGTAACAGAGGGAACTGTTCTGTATCTGCGTATATATATATGTATAAACGTATACATATGATTATATATATATATATGATAAAGTGGACAAAGGTCCTACGGATATTAATCGGAGCGTATAATTTGATTTCGGGTCATCGATTGCTCCATTTTTGCCGTGTCGAGTCAATAATCTAAAGTGAATTTATCGAGCCGGTGGGTAATTTCTGCCTCGACGACTTCCCCTTTGCAAGCTGGATGAAGAATGGTTGAAATAAACGATATTAAAGAAAATGATATGTGTGTGTGCGTGTGTGCATGTACATATTATTTTTTAATTCTCTCTCTCTTTCTCACACACACACACACACACACACACGCACACACACTGCAAGATATCAAGTCAGATGTTCGAATTGGTTTGTATGAAAATTCTGCACAAGATCTTATAACATAAAGTTTCATTGTCATTTAAGCTTAAAAAAGACTTTCTTAGATAAAACAAACAACCAAGAGTACTAAACAAAAATAATCAAAAATAGTTATCATTTATAGAAATGGCATGCGAAAAACCAAAACAAGATAATTTTTATCTCGAAAACGGTGGACCTTTTACCGAACTGAAATTCCGGGATATAATAGGACATGATGTGACCTATCGCCAGCTGCAGAGTTATCCATTCATAACAGGACAGCCTGTATGTGTGAAATTATAATTTCAATAGAAATAAGTAATACTAAGTCGATAAGATTGGAGTCCCCATCGTTGGAATGCAATGAACATTGACATTGTCGTATTGCTTCAGTTTCTTTCAGCCGATCTTGTCTATGAGAATCTCTCAATTATTTTTTAAAGATAGGTACTCATTTAGAGATCCATAGTTTAAATTTGCGTAAAAGGATTTTACAATATACAAATAAAATTTAGAAAGTAAATAATATTTAATAAAATAATAAAGAAAAAGGATTTCGTGTAATAATCAAAATGCGGAAATGAGAACGTAAGAAAAAAATCTTCGTTGCATTGCATCTATACAAACTTCAACACCATCTATGTCGTGCATTTTTTATTGAAACGTCAGAATTCGTATTCATTTTTGGGAAGAGTATTATTTTTAACGAATGCTAAAAATTGATATAGCAAGATGATACCTGAAACGAATAAATATTCCTTTCGGCGGTAAGCATTTGCTTATTCAATTTATATTCAGCGCTTTTGTGTTTGGATAATGCACGTGGTAATTCCACATGCCAGTATTCAGGTTGCGCGGGCTTATCATTTTAATAAATACAAATTATACGCTTTGCAAAATGGAGGCTTACGCGTATGGGGAAGACGCCGGGAAACAGCCGTGATACGAAGCAGGGTCTTTCGCTTTTACAAGCCCTGGCGACCGGGTTATTCCAACCCCTCTCAAAGCTAATGGAGGCTAAAGCCTTCATCTCCGGAGCTCTCTTTCGACACGGGGATCATGGCGTGTTTAGTTAAACTACCCCACCCTTGACCTCCCGTGCGTCTAAAGGGGTTATACACATCGGCGATTATACCATACACCGGCGAAAAAAGGGCTGCCTCCTCTCGCACAAAGTATTTCATTAAGGCTCCTTGCACGTTTATTTTTCATGCACCGGCTCGACGCGGACGGTTTTAGTTTTCGCTAATGGAAACACTCGGTTTTTTCGTCGTTTCTCGATGCATCGAAAAACTTCGCAGTCTTTGAAATTTTTTTCCTTCCTGTTGAAACGGTCGCGAAAAACCTTTAGCGAGGATTGACTGCATGATACGTACTTTTTTTGCAAATTTCAACGATGCCATCCACGTTTGGAACTTGTAGTCAGCGTGTATTGAAATTGAAAAATCAACGGGAAGAAAAGTTCAACTTATATTTTTGAACAAGCCTCGTTGACAAATTACCTTCGTATCGATGGAAAACTTGAAAAATGTTGGAAATTCCGGTCAACGTCCTGTCAATGGAAAACATTAAAAATGTTAGAGTTTTCCTGACAACTTCGTGTGAATGAAAAGTACTTAATATGTTCGAATTTTCCTGTCAACGTTTTGTCAATAAAAAAGATTAAACATGATGGAATTTTCCTGTCAACTTTCTACCGACGAAAAACAATAAAAATTGTGGAATTGTCCTGTCAACTTCATGTCAATAAAGATCGTTTAAAATTATGACATTTTCCTGTCAACTTCCTGTCATTGGAAAACTAGAAAGTGTTAAAAATTTTCTGGCATCTTAATTTAGGCCTGAAAATTGTCGACGTCTCTGACTGCGAAGACGAAGCGGAAGATGACGAGTGAAGTTGGAGATCAAAATAAACAGAACAACATGGTGAGGCATGAGAAAAATACAAGTAAATACATAAATAATGTTGGAATATTCCTGCCAACGTTATGCGAATAAAAAAATTAAACATGTTGGAACTCTTCTGTCAATTCTCTGTCAATGAAAGACATTAACAATTATTGAATTTCCTGCAAACTTCATGTCAATGGAAAACATTGAATATGTTGGAAATGTCCTGTTGACTTCCTGTCAATGAAAAACATAAAAAATGTTAGAACTTTCCTGTCAACTTCCTGTCAATGAAAAACATTAAAAATGTTAGAATTTTCCTGTCAACTCCCTGTCAATGAAAAACTCGAAAAATGTCAGAACCTTCATGCCATTGGAAAACTAGAAAAATGTTCAAAATTCCCTGCCATCTTAATTCAGGCCCAGAAATTCCGACGTCTCGGACTGCGAAGACAGAGTGGAAGACGGCCAGTGAAGATGTAGATAAAAATGAAGAGCACAACACAGCGAGGCATGAGAAAAATACAAAAATGGAAGAGTAGGAAGAAAAAAAGGGCAAAAATAAGGAGGAGAAAGTTATCTCACTCGCGTAACCATGAGGGCGAGTCTCGGGCAGCTCGAGTACGTGTGCTCGGGGCGCTTGGGGCAGCCAAAAGGGACATTATTCACGTACCCTGAGACTGGTGAGCAATCCTGCCGTCCGTCGCCGTCGTCTCGTCGTGAAACGTATAGGCTGACGACGTCGTGCACGCAATTACCTCGTGGATCGGTGGTTCGATAAATATTTTGCTCCTGCAGCGAGTGTTCGTGTCGCAAGGACGTTGCTAAAGGGACGAGATAACGCGACGTGTAAGTACATCGGAGCCTTAGCACCAGAGGGGCGTATTTGGGCTGCAGGAGTTCCGTGCGTGCAGTGTGCGCACCCCCCTGTAGCGGTAATCAATCGGTGTATGGGGAATTCGGTGTCGAATTCAAATGGTACCTGTGCAATAGATATTGATAAAAATGTTCAAGTACGAAAATGTTCAAGCGCCCCCGATTCGATACCAAAAAGATCGTGATATGATAAAGTATGTCAAAAAAAAAATTACTTCGGCTGACCAAGTCATTGGAGGGATGCCAAAGAAGCATTTATTGAGAAAATCAAGCAGGGTAAAGTGAGCTTTTTTGGCACCCACAGTGGTCCTTGAAGTGCCAATAATTGGGTCCTTGAAAAGCCAATAATTGGGCCCTTGCAATGCTAATAATTGGGCCCTCGAAGTTCCAATAATTGGGCCCTTGAAGTGCCAATAATTGAGCCTTTAAAGTGATAACGATTGGGCCCTTGAAACGCCGATAGTTGGCCCCTTAATGTGCCAATAATCGGGCCCTTGAAGCCCCAATAATTAATGAAGAAACGAAGAAAAATGTGAGTGGTAGAAGAATTTTCGTGGTCGCGACTTTTCAAAGAAAATGTAAAAATGGCTAAATCTACTTAATTCCTGGGAAATTATTTAATCCAGTTTATCGTTAGGTATAATAATTGTTTGTGACTTATTTTTAAGTCCTACTGTAATTCACTTTAGAAGGTGGATTGAGAAGGGTCATTGTACCCCCCCCCCCCCCCAAATACGGCCGTCCGAGGGAGAAATACTTTGATCATCATCACGAACCTTCCGACCCAAAGAAATCGCAAGCATTACACACATTCCTACGACACTTATTGAAGTGGGCTCACCGGTAATCCAAACTTATTAATCTTTTTCGATATTTACCCGCAGGCATCGCGGAAATCGATTTGAAAATAAATCGTGTGTCTGTTCCCGGAGATGCTGAGCTCTCATTAAAGCTCCGCTTTACCATTGGGACGCAAACTGTACAACCAGCATATTTTTTGTCCCGAGAAAACATACGAGGACGAGTCACATAATGCCGAGTTGATACGTATGCAACGAAGATTTGCAATTTTTTTTTTCATCTTTCTCCCTTAATCGCGCGATTTTCTCGGCAAATGATTCCCTTCATTCTCTCTCTCTCTCTCTCTCTCTCTCTCTCTCTCTCTCTCTCTCTCTCTCTCGCCCCTCCCTCTTTCTCTCGATCGCCGTCGTTTCATCTCTGCTCGCAGGATGAGGGATTCGACTTATCTTCAACTTCCATTCTTAACGAAAGCTCATACTTCTGTCCCTCGTCCTCTTTTTCGCTGCATGTCAACTCGACGAGGAGGATGACAGGGCGAGGGGTCCTTAAGAACGTATGAACCGAGGGAATTTACTGAGAGGGCCGACCTCAATCCCAGACGTGCGGACTCTGTTGAATCGACTACTCGAGTGAGTTGAAAAAGCTTCGCGAAAGCTGGGCGTTTCGCGTCACTCGGCTTCTTTTCAACCCTCGCTTGAGGAAAATCCCTGAGAATGTACAAGCATAAATTTACATATATATATATATATATATATATATATAAACTTTTATTTTTTATTTTTAGGTATATTTATATTTTATATTTTATTTATATTTTATTTTATATATATATCGATATACTTTATACATAAAAACATGTTGCCCCGTTTTGGATGTGAATGCAAAACCACTGTACTTAACCGTCGATGCTGGCTGTTTTTATTTATTTTTACCCCGTCCATGCTTTTATTTTAGTCCGTTGTGGAGAGATACCTTCAGGCGAGGAAAAAATTTGCAGATGTTCATGATGTTGTGGAAAAAAAAGATATTTTCATCACTTTTGGAGACTTAAGGTATGTTTTATTACTACTTTTGGCTAACTAACGCTATCCCCACTCCACTGAAACTGTGCTGGATTAGAGTGGAGGCAGCTGCGACATGGTGAATTATGTCTGTGATGGGTTGGAAGAATCCCTCTCCCCACTCAATTCTAGTCTTGTTATTAATTTGAAAATTTATTTATTACTTATATTACAAATATATTACAAAAATCATGTAACAATTATTATACGAACAAACCCAAACACACCCGAACAAATGCAAATAAACCCAAACAATCCTAAACAAAGCGAAAGAATTTCAATTACTGAATGAATGAATATTTTTTGAAAAATAACTTAAAGAACCAACTCATTATTTACACGTACCTGTTTTTTTTGTTACCCGAAAGGTCTGATTACATTTTTAATGCGATGAAAAAGTTGCACTTTGGCTAATATCCATATTTTTTTTTATGAATCTTTGAAAATACCACGTAACATTCAAAAGTAGTAATAACACATACACTAAGACTGAAAAGAGTGAGGAATCGTTTTTTTTTTTTTTAAATCATGATCCCCCTTAAGAGAACATTTGCAATGACCTGAAGTCTTTACTGGTCGGTGGTCGTTTTTATTCAAGTTGACTGTACGCATCCACTTTTTGTTCTTTCTTGAGAAAAAGAGAGGAATGAGATGAATAAATGAGGGAAATGCATAGTGCGCGGAATTTCAAATAGGACGCCGTTACATTTGAAAATGTCGAGCTACCAAAGGATCGCAATTATTTTTAATAGCATAGATGTACTCGGGACGACATTACAATGATGAGCGTACCTACGTGATCGCGTTTTTATAATAATATGGAAGGAAAAATTTGAAAGCATCCGAGCCCTTTTTGCTCTGCAGTAGGTTGAAAACGCAGCGGGCACGATGGTGGACTCGACGTTTTTAATTAAACTTTGAAACTCGAGTACAGGAGGGAGGTGCGTTGAGGAGGAACAGGAGACCTCGAAGCTTCTCTTTTTCAAATTCAGTCTCTACACGTATACATCGGCATATATATTATTTGCCAAAGGGCACTCGAATTCTCCGTGATCGATAAAACGCATTTAATTACAGTTATGGGTATAGGGTGGCGCGAGAAGTGACGTCCAAAAGGGAAATCTAGATGCCTCGTACGAATAATTATCCGAATCGCTCCTATGTATGTTCTAAGATCGTTTTTAGTTTTCGAAAAACAATAGCATTAAACATTTTTTTTGCAGTGTTCCTGTAGCATGGATTTTATTTTTTATTCTCTTTTGTGTATGCACTTTCTTCTCAGAAGTTTTCAACAGCTTTTGGGAGTAATTTAGTTTTTTTTAACATCTGAATGCATCAATGGTAGTGTTCAGTTGGTCATTTATTTATTCGTTAAGGTACTGTGTGATGGGCCGAAAAAGGATGCTGCCGAATTTTTTTCGTCCACTGGATTATTTATTTGAAATGTGAAGAAAAAAAACGTATATTATTAAGAATACATTGAACTTATTTCGCGTCAATTTTTATTTGCAAAGGTTAAAAATTACCAACGTTATTGAGGTATTGAGGCTCTGTAGAAAAAATGTGGTCCAATGGCCGGATCGATAACCCGACAAGGGTCAGTTTGAAATATGATAATAAAAATGTATAGTCTATATAATTATAGTTCTCGTGGCACACAGTCGCTTTGGGAAAAAATAAAATAAAAAATCGCGGGTATTAAAAAAAGGATAATATTGACAAAATTTTTACTTATATTCGGAAGCTTAAAAAATACTGAATAAAAAAAAACGGCTACCTACAACGATATTTGCTGCCATTACGGACATTTTTTTATTTTTTTTTAAATCGAAAATTGCACAATTATAGTTACAGTTATGATTTCAGCCAGGTCGAAAAAAGTCGTTGCGATAAAAACGCGATCGAAAGTTTTAGTATACGTAAATCGTTGCACTACCAACTTTCATCAAATTTTTTCGAAAAAGAAAATTTCACAAAATCGTGGGTGTTCAATAAAAAGTATAATTTTGGTAACATTTTTTGGTGAAATTTTTTGGTAAAGGCTTATAAAAATACTAAATAAAAAAAAACGGCTACGTACAACGACAGCTGCTGCCATTACGAAATATTTTATTTGAATTAAAAAACAATCGATTTTTTTGGCGCGTCACAGTTGTGTCCCGCCTCAAGAGTGCACTTCATAACGATAACACAAGTGAAAAAAATAGCGAGGAAAATACAAACACAAAACAGAAAATTAAAAAAATGTTTTTTTTTCTCGGAAACTAAAACTATAGTGAAGCATCTACATTTTCCATTGGAACGTCTCTTTTCGGGCCACCCTGTACACAGATTGTTTGCAATATACATAGCAGGACGATCTAATACGAAAATAGCTTCGTATGTTTTTTCGCGGATACTGCATTTGCATTTTCAATTCGTTTTCATTAGCATACGATCGATTAACATTCAAAACACGATCGCAATCTCGCCTCGCTCCCCCCCCCCCCCCCCGCCCCGGCCCCGATGCAACTGTTTCCCATTATCCATATACATCGTTAGTAGCAGATGACGAGCGTGGCGAAGAGAAAATGGCGACGCGAAATTGCGATTACCAAGGGTGTTGCAAAAATAATCTATATACACTTTCGAGAAAAAAAACAACCCCCTCGTTATTTTTGGCGCGATATGTACATACATTTGAATTACTCCCCGATCGTTATCGCCGAGGTATATATCGCGAGGATCTTTTGTTCACTCCCCGCAAGTATCGAATTCGCCGTGGTCCGGTGATCTCATCGAGAAGGGTAGAAACAACCCTTCGTTGCGTCAACTTCTCGTCACCCTTCTCCATTGCCTCGTATATCATTGACGCAGTTCTCGTGCTATGATAGTGAAACAAGTTTTACTAGGGATGCGTGAAAACTTGCAATCTTTCTGAAATTTTAAACTCACTGAATCAGAGGTGATAAATTTCATTTAAAAATATGAAATACCCGAAGTTATATACGGCAGAGGTGCTTAACATTTTAGACAGTTGATAATATCAGTGATTCAAAATAAAATAAAAATTTAATCTACATTCTAAAAAAATCTTAGAAGTGAATAAATTCTGAAATAAAATAAGAAATCAACGATAAATTCTTCGAAAAATTTCGAAAAATCGTGAAATTCTTGAATTCTGAAATTCTTCTAAAGAAAATCGTGAATAAATTCTTTGTAAAATCTAAAAAAGTCGTAAACTAATTCTTTTAAAAATCTTCAATAAATTGTTTGAAAAATCGAAAGAATCGTAAATTAATTCTTCAAAACATCAAGAATAAATTCTGAGAAAATCTACAAAAAAAGGACCGTGATAGTTGATACACTTTTTGAAAAATCTAAAAAATCGTCAATTAATTCTTTAAACATCGAAAATAAATTCCGTGAATATCTTAAAAAAACGAACATCATTTTTTGTTATTACAAAAAGACAAGAGTAAATGGTGGAAAGATTGATATTGAATTGTAAAAGAATTTTCAAAATCCAGAATGAATTCTCTCGAAAGAGAAATTCGCACGGGCGCTGCCTCAAACACTGCGAATAATAAAGATGATCGATTGTAAATCGATTCTCGACTGTTTACGTTTTAGGACGAGGAATATGCGATTATTATTTCAGTTTCAAGTCGGAAAAACCTAGCTGATCCGGGGACGTGGGTGCGCCATTAATTTCGCTAATGGGCAATCGATGGAAAAGCCGTTGGTATGAGGAGATTATTGAGAAAGCCGGACAGAAAAAGAAAAAGCAGCGCGAGAGGGAGAGAGGGGAGAGAGAGAGAGAGAGAGAAAGAGAGAGAGAGAGAGAGAGACTATATTCTGTAGTTCTACAGGTGCGCGGCACGTTTGGCGCCATTCCGACCACCGACAAACCTGAAAGTGCGAGGGTGGCTTATAAACGAGGGTTTCGTGGGATTCCGAGGAGGGGGGAATGGAAAAAAATGGAAAGGGAAATATGAGAGGCATCGCGACGTCGAGACGCTTCTGGGGCGACAAAATAAAGCTCTTATATATATAATTTTCTTCTGGCTGTAATACAGTCTTGAAAAAAAACTTTGAATTTTTCTTTTGTGCTCTGTCTGCATATTTGTACAGACACATTTAAAGCACCGGGGCTGTACGTACAACAACGAGATACGTTCGCCGGCCAAAAGCACCGAAAGAGCTTTGGGATAAAAGAATGCAAATAAATGTGAGTGTTTGATGTTCAACCGTGCGAAATAAAACGCGAGCTATGCCAGACGACCAATTGTGTCACAGACAACTTTTTTGTATCTCAAGGTTCATGCTTTCAGATTGTAATAGAGACTGTGGAATCACAAAGAAAAATAAAACACTGAAGGTCCGTTCGATATACCACGAGATACGAGTACGAATATATTTTATAAGGATTTTTATTACAGTCAGCACGATGAAAATTAATATTGATTGAATATCGATTGAAAATTGGTATTGATTGAATATCGATTGAAATTGATTGAAAATTGATATTGATTGAATATCGATTGAAATTGGTTGAAAAATGAATATTGATGGAAAATCGAACGAATAAAAATCTTGAAATACCTTTTTTTTTAGGAAATAGTAAAATGTGGAATAAAAATGGATATAAGGGCAGCCAAGTACAAGTAGCCGAAGTGCTCCATTGTTCTGTAATATATCACGTAAGAAGAATATGTGCACGTGCGTCCACCCTTTCCATTCCGCCATCGGAATCAATTTACCGAGGACATTTGTATCAGAGTGCGAGAAACGAGAGAGCGAGAGCGAGAGAGAGAGAGAGAGAGAGAGAGAGAGAGAGAGAGAGAGAGAGAGAGAGAGAGAGAGCGTATAATAGACGCCCGTAAATCAAATCTCTTCCTGTATCGGAATCCAGCAGGGAAGCCGAGGTACGATATTAAGGGGGAAGAGGAATGAGGGGAATATAGGCACTCGTCGGTAGCATTATTCGTATATATATATATATATATATATATGTATATATCTGCCCCACTGGGTGGTATACGAGGAACCGATGCAGTGCGGCCTCTAATGTCCCTGGCAAGCCGCACATGAAATCGTACAGAAGGCACATGTACACGTGGTACTTTTGTTGGCCCATTCCATTTCCATGCATCGCCCTTAAACCTATCTTGACATTACACTCGCCACCATACAGATTTCAAAATATGAGATACCGGGGGTGAGAAACGGCAGAGCTCCCTAACATCTTAGACCGTTGAAAACAACAGTTTCTTTCTGAATTCAAAAAATTCACCTACGTTCTATAAGAATGACAAAAATCGAGAATAAATTGATTGCAAAATCTAAAGAACCGCAAATAAATCATTAAAAAAAATATAATACAAAAAATACTTCGATTTTTTTAAATCGTAAATAATCCCTTTCAAAAATCTAACAAACCGTGAATAAATTCTTTGAAAAATCTATTAAAAAATCGGAAATACATTCGGCGGAAATTAAAAAAAATCAACATGAAACTTTTCAAAGAACTACAAAAGTATACTATATTTTCTTCGGAAATGTATTACTTCAATGATTAATGGAGTCGTGTGATTCTCAGCTGTGATTTTAGACCTTAAAATTAACAAATTGTTCCCCAAATGTATTTTAATTCCGTAAAAGCTCGTCCCGACCCATCTCCTTCGAGAATATCGACCCTTCGAAAGCGAATCAAGCCGCAGGACGAAGTAGAATACAATCATAACCAACTTTCCTGTAATTCCCTACAGATTCGGTATCTCTTTTAGGATACAATATTTTCGCTGCAAAACGAAAATAGGCTGATCTCCGGAAGACTGATACTGTGGAATAAAAATAAAAATTCGTGTTCCTGGAGAATGATCGTATAGTCATCGTATTCAAAAAAATATCATTATCAGACAGCATCGCCTCGGTGCACTTTCCATAATATCGGTCATGTGTTTCGTACTGTACACGTATATACGTATACATACACACGATTGCTTGCACGATATCCCACAGTAGGATGTACATCTAAGGGTGGAGAAAGCTGCGGAGCAACAGGCAAGCTCCTCACAGGAACATCGTACATGGACAACACAGCAACGATTCGATTGGTCTCGCTTGGGGTTCGTACGCCGTTGCAAGCTGTGCGGTTGGAGAAATAAATTTCTATTCGACCATCGTGGGCTGCTTCGAGAGCCCTCCTTCGTGGTCGATTAAATGAAAAATTCTCCTACGACGTATCGCGAATTTTCCCACTCTCGAACTTTTTTCGCGTGTCGCGAATTTGCCAAGAAACAAGGGCAACAAATCTAAAGAGGAAAAAATTCTCTTGGCAAATCGAATGCACGTCGGTACATAAGTAGTTCTTAAAAGACGAGACACACACCACCTGGAACAACCGGTCTCTCTCTCTCTCTCTCTCTCTCTCTCTGTCTCTCTCTCCATATAAATAAATAAATAAATAAATAAATAAATAAATAAATAAATAAGTATATATATATATATATATATATATATATATATATATATATACATACAAAGGGTCCTACTATATATACCTACTATAAAAAGATCATGTCCTACTATATGCTGGAATTTCAGTTTAAGGCCTTAGGCCACAGTAACGGGTATAAAATCATGTGCGAAATGAACAATTTTTTTTCGTATGAAAGAGTGATTCATTCATAAAATTATTAACACATTTATTTAGTATGAATATCAAGCTGTGAGAAAAAATATATATATATATTTTTCTTCGATGTACAAAATGGCCGACTAATCGAAACTTCTCGAAACAGCTTTTTTTCAATTGGCGTGACAAATAACTTCAACAATTTTCACTCGATTTACTTCAAATTTAAAAGTTATATTCCTAATTATATTTCGCAGAGAAGTACGTACGGAATTTCTGGTTAATCGAAAACTTTTCATTTTATGAGCAGTTTATGAGCACTTATAACGAAATTTTTCACTGAAAATTTACTTCTTGAGTTCAAATACCTACAAGTTTTGAATAAAACAATATTTTTTAAATTCCGTACGTACTTCTCTAGGTATTCTAATGTAGATTGACGAGAATTTTTGTTTATTGTTCTAGGTAAAAAATTGTGGATGCTACATGTCACGCCGCGGAGCGCCTAAAAAGAAGATAACAAAAGAAAATATTAGTAGACGGCCATTTTGTACACCGCAAAAAAAATTCTAACAGCTTGATATTCATACTAAATAGATGTGTAATTAATTTTATGAGTGAATCACTTTTTCATGCGAAAAAAAATTCTTACATTCGCACATGATTTTATACCCGTTACTGTGGCCTTAATAAAAGTCGCACGGTTTTCGAGACTGGGCTTTACGTTATTTAATAACTTTAGGCCTTAAATAATAACTTTAGGCGTTAAATAATAACTTTAGGCCTTAATAAAAGTCCCACGGTTTTCGAGACTGGCCTTTACGTTATTTTTGTGAAAAAATCATCTGCTTTTGGTTCTTCGCATACCATTTCTACAAATGACATGAATCGACAATAACATAGCAACTTTTTAAAGTAAGTGGCACGCTATGCGTAGTACATTTTTTTCGACACCGCAGGCTATCAAAATCAGACGTTTGAATTGGTTTGTATGAAAATTCTGCATAAGATTTTTATTCATTTCGTTTCCTCAACATTCAAGGTTAGAAAGAAGACATTTCTAGATAAAACAAATGACCAAGATTTTTTTTTTCGAAAAGCGGGTCGAAAAACGCTATCATTTTTAGAAATGGCATGCGAAAAACGAAACGCAGATGATTTTTATCTCGAAAACCGTGGGACTTTTACAAAACTGAAATTCCAGCATATGGTAGGACATGATCTGACCTATCGAGAGTCGTAGGAATATCCATTCATACCAGGACACTTTGTATATACACATATGAATTACCTCACTTTTTGCCCGTATATAATGGCAATTATTCGCGACTCAAACCATTTGGAGTACGATCCTGTAAAAACCGTTTTCCCCATGACTGCGGCATACTATAACCCCTATATGTTTATTTAACTGAAGACGATGATTTTAACATGAGAATATGCAGGTGCAATTGGGCGACTTCGTTCGTGAAAAGTGTACTTTCCTAGTAAAGTCAATTTCTGACTTTTCATTATTCGTTTGATTGATCCAAGACGACAAATTTTATTTATTATAATTCTTCAACAATATTTAAAAATAATATGAAGAAAATTATAATTATATTCATATTATAATATATATACAGAAGATCCTCTCTACATGATATTATTTTTATATTAGATGATTATTTTAATTATTTCATAATCGTGTAAACATGTTTGCTATTATTCATAAAAATATAATTAAATGCAAACTTTATAAAAAAAATTTAATTTATAAATAAGATTCACAAATAATAATTGTAAAATTAGTTGAAAAATCGTAGATCCAATTGAAAAACAAGAAGTCCTCACTCACCAAATAGCACTCCAATATCTTGCAAAACTGTTCTCTCGACTATTTCGTTAGTTGGCTCCGGAGGAACTTTGGGACTTCGAGTCGAGAGCACTGACAATTAACGTTATCGAATTATTCGGGACAAGGTTGGACGTCACTGCGGGAAGGTTTAAAATTCGTTTGCGCACCTGAAAGCACGTATCAACGAGTCGATTTTCCTGTTGCACACAGCGGCCGCACTTTTATTATTATTCTTGAAAAAATTTGTTTACTCTCACGCGTAGCACTTCACAATACACGTTATCACGCTTTTGTATCTATATGTACGTACCCGATTCAAGCACTGCTTTGATCTTCATAAGCAACGTTGTAACATCACGTGTCGAAGGATTCGAATGAAAAAAAGACGAAGATAAATAAAACAATATGTTTAATTCGACAGTTTTTTTAAATTCACCAGAGAGAGAGAGACAGAGAGAGGGATACACGTGACGACACTGAGTCTCGGATTTATGGTTTTTATTTTTTGTCTTAACGAACAAAACGCGCGCCCATATGAGCAACGTTCGAATGCAATGTTTTCCCCTCGCGGCCCCGCGACTGACTGACGTTCCGGCGTTTTCGCCGTGAGCACAAGCAGCGCCTCCGTGACCCGTGGCGACACCGGAAAATACGGAAGCGAGGCGCCTCACACACACTCACACACGACATGCATACCACGCATACAACACACACACACATATATATATATATATATCACAGTACTTGCGGCGTGCTTCCATCCACACGCCATGCGTTCTCCATGCTTCTTGTCTGTTTATGCCATAATTCTCTTTCTCTCTCCTTTTCCTTCCCAGTATATATATATATATATATATATATATATATATATATATATATATATATATATATATTTCTTGCTTCTACACTGCTCAATCTTTCTTCTCTGTCCTTCCTTCCATTCCAATTCGTCCATGCTCTCTTCTCCTTCGCATTTCTCCCATATAGATATATGCAGGTGTCTACGCACATGTAAGTTTACCTTTCCCACTTTTACTTTCAGTTTCGTCCTTCTCTCTCTCTCTCTCTCTCTCTCTCTCTCTCTCTCTCTCTCTCTCTCTCTCTCTCTCTCCTCATTCGCTCCCACTTCCGGTTTGCTCGTGAATCACGTGACCATCTCAAAATATCTCAAACTTTTGCCCCTACGTGGACGCGAATTTTTTTTCACACCTGCGCTGTGGAAAAAATATCGAGCAATCTGAACAACGTGATTCGGCAAATGAAAAATGTGCGGACCGGACGATTGAATCGTTTTTCGAACGATTCGGAGCAGCGAAATTTGAATTTTGCATTAAACTTGTCAAATAAAATATTACGTTTTTGTGAATCCAGTCGTGGACGTAATTGAGTCGCGGAGAAGCTCGAAAGAGTGAAATCTACCTGGACAAAATAGGCACGTCGTTTGAAAAGAGCTGAAAATGTGGGCGGATACTTAGCGTAACGAGGCTCGTTATGAGCCGGTAAATCGAATATCCTCTCGATGGTCTCCACCTGCTAACCTGTCTGCGTTCCTGCCATCAGTCCCGGGACGGCCTCGATTATAATTGTAGCCCAAAATATGCGTGCCCCCCCCCCCCCGCCATCACCCGCCAACTCTCGTATTCGATTTGTTCGATTATATTTTATCTTTTATACATACGGGAATATTTGTACACGCAGGGGAGACTCGTAATATATATTGCGTTTTATGGAATATGAAACTTTGATATTATTACAAAACCAGCGAACCGTTATAAATTTTACTCAATCGCGTCGCACCCATTTCCCTCCGAGCTCTCGCCCTTCTCCCCTCCCTCCCGGTGAGCCTACCGCCATTTTCCGCGCGGCTTTCGCGTTCCCGTTGTGTTTAATAATTCATGAAAATGTGCCTGTTAAAAATTGCAAAAGTCACGCGTGTGTGCGTGCGGGTTCGCAATGGCGTGTCTAACGGGCTCTCTCTCTCTCTCTCTTTCTCTCTTCGTTTCTCTTTCGTTCGCTGATATGTTCGTCACATTGTGTGCTCTTCTATTCCATATACGCTCGTATCCATATGTAACAGCAACCTCGTACGCAGCTTAACCGATTTTTCGACTCGATGAATTCCCGCGAATAATGGATTCAGAAAGAATCAATAAATAAAAAAGAATGCAAGCTTTCATTGAAAAAAAACGATAATAATCTCATCTAGATAATATTCTGAGTCGGGCGTTAAGATCCAACTGTTTTTGGAAATCATGATCCAACTGTTTTTGGAAAAGCACTCAATTTCAAGAATCTAAGACGAGTTACGAGGTGCACCAGTCAGGACCTGGAAATCAGGACGAGTACTTCGATGCCTCTTCGCAGCTGCGTCAAGGGCTCGCACTTAGTTGACATTTTTGACAGTAACGATTTTTCGTTTTCGACGAATTATCAAAATATCACATTTCAGAAATAGTTTCTAAAAATTTCAAATCGATCCGCTCAAAATTAAGAGAGTTATGGGCGCTTATAGGTAACTTCCGCAACCCGGCGAAGTTTGAGGGATCGTCAGAGTGTAACGAGTCGAAAAATAGCTGATTTCCGCGATGTTTCTTTTCGATGGTTAAAATACGCTGATCAGGCTGATTTTTTATGTCAAATCAGAGCGCTCATGAAAAACAAATATATTTTTAAACGTTTATTTATTTACTTTTTTTTTTATTTTTATTAACGGGTGAAAAATTTTTCGAAAAAAGGAGTCCTGACGGTGTACATGGTTGTGGCCGTAAATATTATCTGAAACAAAATTTGTAAACGGTCATTAATCAGTATGGAAGCCGTTATCTGGCTAAGGAGGTTTTTCAAAAATCATAATTGACAAAACGCCAGCGGTTTGAAAAAAAAAGTATCGAATTTCGCCTATTTTTTCGACAGGTTTTTGTTTTAAAAAACATCAAGCAGCCCTCTGCACAAAACAATTGTATGTGTCACATTTATAAATATTTTTCACTACAAAAATTGTAAAACATACTTACAGCCATACTCGTTAATGAAAAAAAAAAATTCGAAAACCTGCACCCATTTTCCCAGAAAAACCATCTACGAAAATGTCGGACACGAGCTAGAGCTGTAACTCATTGAAAAAGTAATTCATGTCGTACACGATGTCGCAAACGCTCGCCACTTTCCTTAAATCCGGAGATGTCGATTTTTTTTCTATTAACCACAAATAAAGCATCGTCATGAGATCACTACTAAAAAATCGTGCTTTATAAGGAAGCCACTCATGAAATGCCGATTCGCTCAGAGGTGACTTTTGAGAGATATGGATTAGTAAGTAAAGCTCAATTTGACAATTTTCACGATTTCTCGTTATCCCCTTAGAGTCCAGTGCAGCCAAAAAAACGAATAGTACATTCAGTGCGTCATATTCTCCACCAAAAAAAAAAATCGAAAAGCTGCACACGTTTTCCCAGAAAAAAGCTCACCAAAATTCACACAAAATGATTTTTTAGTTAAAACAACCGTTTTTCTTTTACTTTTTCCGAACCGCAAATGAATTTGAGCCCTGGTGTTCTTTACAGCGGCCATTCGAAAATGAGATACTTTTTTCATCACTGGCAGTATTCTAATCCCTCAAGGGAGTTAAGAATTCCAATTTGCCGCAATATTAATGATCGTTACCTTTTTAAAATTCAATTTAATTAGTCCTCCGGAAAGTACTCAGTATGGAAATGTGTACGTAATTTGGCCCCGGCCTGTGTCGATCACCAAACACAAAATTGTATACGTACGTGGCAGGTCTATACCTATGAAAGTACATATTCCGTTCATTTCACCACCTCCGGGGTAGCGTGTCTGCCCCATGGGTCGTATACGTACGGATCAACGTGTAACGCTTGCGAGCTTTCCCTCTCGGTTTTTCCACCTCTACCTTCCGCTTTTTTGCCCCCGCTGCGACTCCTCTCATAATTAATATTTATTGTTACTATTGCGAACCCTACAGCACCGAAACTCTCCGCATTCTGTGAGAATATATGTACTTTTATATCGGCACGCTGTCGTTTTGTTGCTACGAGCCGAGAGCTTTTCACATCCGCCCCCCCTTTCGTACCCCAGTGCCAATTATCAATCTGAGCAGACCCAGGGAGGGAGAGAGTTTCAGAGCGCGCAACGTCACGAGGGTGGCAGGTGGTCATGAGATGCGAAATTATTATATTTATATATACCACAGGCATCTCGCTTCAGGAATACCCTTTTTACAAGCTTTTATTTAACTTGACTTTCTGTTAGATGCAAAACGGAATATCGATATTTTACCCACTTCCGGACTACTCAGAGCTGTGAAATTTTGCGAACATGCATCTAGAAGGTGGCAATGATTCAACTTGAGGTGTCTTCTCACTTTAGACGCTAAAAAGGCTATTTTCATGATTTTTTTAATAGGCTTATATTATAGATATTGATATAAAAGTTATTACATTTAACGAATACACTGTCGAAAGACATACATTTTTTTTTATTTTGGTCACTATAGACGAAAATGGTAGTTAAAAAAATGTCCTAAAAAAATTGTCGGTCTGCGCTGTTGGTGACTCGGAGGTGGATCATCCAAAACAAAAAAAATCACACGGTTTTAGATTCAGCATGATAATGGCTATAGCGCATATCATACGATTTTTTATATATGCAAAAATAACAAAATTGAGGACATTTTTCAAAAAAACAAAAAAACACCTGTTTTTTTCACCGTTTTTTGGCAAAAAATAGTAAATATGATTTTTTTTTAATCCTTGATACGCGCTATAGCTATAGTTGTAAAGAAGATGTGGTTAAAATTTCATAAGGATCGGTTCAGTAGTTTCGAAGATTTTATCCACAAGCCGTCGAAAAACGTTGTTTCGGGAAAAACGCCCTGAAAGTTTGAGCGGAGCAGATGAACGTGCGCAGGTAGTAAAGTGAAGGTCACACAAAAGTACAGTTGGACGCCATCGATCTTTATAAAATTTTAGTATGATTCTTTTGAATACGTATACTTTCAAAATATGTTATAAAAAAATCGATTTTTTGAAAATTGTAATGTGAGAAGAGGCCTTCAAAAAGTATCCATAACATTTTTAATTTTTGATATAATATTAGCGATATCTAATCATCCAAATAAAATCTCATTAACCATACAAGCAAATTCGTAGCCGATGGTGTATGTAAGAAGTATATATGCAGCAATTAGTCATAAGTTCAATCCCAAGTAAAGTTCAACAACTAGTAACATTAATTAAAGCCTAATAAATAGCAAATAATTTCTATGTAAAAAAATATTTCTTTAAACAAGCTTTTATTTAATGTACTAAAAAGTATAAAATAATTTTTTTACCATGTCATCTGTATGCGACTATAAATAAAAGCTCGGGTGCTCGAAATTTTGACATATAATCTTTAATTTACATAGACCCGTTAACAAATAAACTGTATTTAATTTACTATAGAACAACCTTAGGTTTCTTAAAAAAAATCCTGGAACCAAGTATAAATGTGTTATGATAATTTCTCTAATTACTATTGTGCCACATTAAATACGGTTGATGAAACTGAATTGATCAAATTTATTAAACATTTACAAAGTTGAGCACCCCAAGCTTTTATTTATAATTACATATAAGTGACTGGGTAAGCAAAAATTATTTTCTACTTTGTAATACATTAACCCTTTCGTTGGTATTGACGCAATAGTGCGTCAACCTTTATTTCCCTATTTAACTTGCTCTGATTTTAAATCGGAGCCTCACTCGGGGGTTTTTGAGCTCGCTGAATCCGAATTTGAAGGCAACATTTGGAAACGAAAAATGGCGGCGCCAATATGGCGGACAAAAATCAAAATTTTACTCGATTTAGATGAAAATTAGTGCTCCGGGATTTTTTTAGGGCGCTTATTACGAATCTGAACTGAAAATTTGAAAATTCAAAATGGCGGCGCTAGAATGGCGGACCGAAATTGAAAATTTTACTCGATTTAGATAAAAATTGGTACTCTGGGATTTTCGAGGTCGCTTATTACGAACCTGAACACAAAAGTCGAAAATTTTGAATGGCGGATCTAATATGGCGGACGAAAGTGCAAAAAACAGCTCGATTTGGATAAATCTTGGTACTCGGGAGTTTTCGGGGACGCTGAGTGCGATGCTGAACTCAAAACGAAGGAATTTTTCATGGTGAATTTAATAACATGGAGCATAATCCAATAAATAGGTGGAAATATATGAAGCTAGAGTACCAAGTTTCATCTAAATAAATCTGTATTATTTGTATTTTCATTCGCCATATTTTTTCGTCATTGTGAATTCCTGAATTTTGAGTTCAGATTCGTAATTAGCACCCTCAAAAACCCCAGACTAGAAGTTTTCAGGATAAAAATATTTTCCCGCCATTTTGGGCACTTTTTGTCGAATTCACTCTGCCAACAAAAGAGTTAAATAAAAGTTTGTTTTTTAAATATTTTTTTACATGTACATTTTTTTTGGTCCGAATCTTCTCCTGTTTTCGTTCTTCACCTATCTTTCTTTCTCTCTCTCTCCCTCTCTCTCTCTCTCTCTCCCTCTCTCGCTCTCCTTCTCCCTCTATCAAATAGTATGACTGTTGCATCGTCGGTGGAACGATAATTGAGACGAGGCGAAATCTTCGTTCCCTCTGCGTGCGAAACCCCCCTCGGCTCCTTGCCCCCCACCCCTTCTCAGCCACACTTTGTTTCGAAGCTGTTGAGAAAGTTCACCGTAGCTTCAACGTCGCGCGAAAGGGAGTTCACGGGAGACACCAGGTGCTACTCGACTCTATACCCAGCCCAATATTTCCCCGTAACAAACATTAATAACGACTGTCTCGTTTGCGAAAATGAAACACCGCCATCGACCACTTCGTGCATTTTTATGCGAATTCCTACTCCGCCCTTTTACCCAAGATTACTTTGCCTCCTCGCTTGTGTATTATTCGCTTCGCGTGTTTTTATCGCAATTAGAAACGATTCCACTTGACTTTCCAAAACTACAAGGACCTCGCGTAAGACCGTTGAGGAATTCGTAACTTTCCGAGCCAGTGGAGGACGTTGCGATTAAAGTGTCCTGCATTTTTGTCTGCCCCTGTTTGTATCTACTGACAAGTTTCAAAGCCGTTTATAGATTATTCGTAGTTGCATCTACCAGGTAAGTATAGAACTCGATAAAAATAAGTCTCCGTACAGTGAGGGCGGTCCGTTGAATGAGCTCAAACTTCCGGAGGCTTCAATCTGCTCTTTTCAGGGGGGGGGCATGCTTTTGAAATATTTGCTGATTTTCATGATTTTTTTTTAAAAGAAAACCTCTTTATCTTTTTCGAGACTTAGGGTATTTTTTGTTACTACTTTTGACTGTGAGGTGGTATTTTTATTTTTTATTCGTCTTTATAAATGGCGGAGGTGTGGCACGGTCTTTTAAAATACATTTCAAAACGGGCGTGGCGAATAGCTAAAAAACTAATCGACCGATTTTGAGGAAATTTGGTATAAATCTTTCTAACCTTATTCTCTAAAATGTGAGCCTTAATGTATGTGAAAAAAAAAACTCATTTTTCCATTGAAAAATGTAGTCATTTTTTTCGGAAAATTCAATCTTTTTTTTCGAAGCGTACCATTTAATCGATTTTAAACATTTCTCACTTTTTCGTGGTTCATATTCTAGGTATGAATGTTAATGGGAGAAAAATCTTCGTTGGCTTTTTTCAGATTAATCCCGCTGACGCTACGTATCACGCCGTCTGACAACATCCGCCGCAACCCGCGTAGAAGACCGTGCCAAATTTCCGCTATTTTTTAAGAATATTAAAAAAAATATCACGCGACAGACAAAAGTAGTAATAAAACGTATCATATGGCTCTTAAATGGTGAAACGAGCTTTACCCTTTAAAAAAAATATTGAACATCACCAACTGTTTTCTTGCCTAAAGGGCGAAAAAGGTAGTTGTTTGCGTTTATTTTTTTTGTCTACGATATTATTTATATGGGATTCGAAAAAAGATATATTATTAAGGATACATTGGACTTGTTTTATGCGAATTTTCATATGACAAAATGTACAATAAATATGGACAACGGTTGGTCTGAAAAACAAAAATATTTTTTTTTTATAATCCATATAAATGCAATTCTCATCGTACGTAGCAGTTTTTCGAAAAAAAAACGTTTCACACAAAGGGTGATAAAAAACGTTTAATTTTTGCGAAATTCTTACTTATATTCACGGGCTAAAAAAAAACTAAATAAAAAAATGCCACGTGTAACTATTTTGGTTCTAATAATTAGAAAATCGGACAATCATAGCTAGAATTATGATTCTGGCCAGGTCAAGAAAAGTCGTTTCGAGAAAAATTCTATTGACCATTTCATTTCGTCTGTAATCGTCTGTAACTTGGTTAATTGTAAATATTTTTACTTGAATTTTTTTTCCCCCTATTCTCGAATATATGTATACTTTGAGAAAATGCAAAAATTTGATTATTTTTTACCCATCGCCCTGAGGTCTAGGCTTAAAACTTCGTATTAAATTTTAATGTACTTGTACACAGAGTAGACGTTCCCATATTGCACGTTCGCCCTTAAAAAAAAAAGGAAAACAGTCGTATCGACGGACGGATCGATAGTTGGACGAGCGATCGTAAATATTCTCGAGACACGTACAAGCGAGTGGACTACCCGAGGAGAAGACTTGGAGAAGTGTTCTTCCGGATTACAACGAGAGGGCTTCCGGTGTATCACAGAGCAAGTAACATACGTAACGGAGAAAGAGAGAAAAGTTAATACGTTGGTTCGAGTGGTACAGGCAAAATAGTGAGAATGTTCAACATCCC
Organism: Ophion costatus; assembly: GCA_951751655.1. NCBI lineage: Eukaryota > Metazoa > Arthropoda > Insecta > Hymenoptera > Ichneumonidae > Ophion > Ophion costatus. The sequence continues at coordinate 10,885,763 of OX632367.1, forward strand.
AATGCTCCAACTATAAAGCTTATATGCTCGTGGCAATAAAATGTTGCGTGTATAGATTGTTCTTACGCAGGCTGCACCTGTGCCGGTGGCGCTTTATCGGAATAGATCGGAAAATAAATTCATGACCGGACGAATAACTGCGGCACAGTGAATAGACGTCACGAAGATACCTCGTAATGTTCATCCATACCAAATCGAGAGCTTTAAAGGCCCGAGAAATTCACGCACCGACTGACTCGAATCTCAAAGGATTGCGTAGACCAGGACGAGAATTACAGCCGATGAAGAAAAGGAATACCTTTTATTTTTTCTTCCCCCTTAAGGCTGTATACTGTGACGGGTGAAAAATCGATTATTTGGGCATTTTCTCAAAAAGTACACAAATTCAAAATTATGTGGAAAAATTGTCAAGTTTTAATATTAAAAATTGACCAAGTTATAAACGATTTTAAACTGAATGACTTAAGTGTACTAAATTATAAATTGCGTTCTTCTCGAAAGGACTTTTTTTTACCCGGCCGGAATCATCACTCTTATTAAAAATGGAAAAAAACCTAAATTTTCGTAATTGCGGTAGCTATCATTGTACGTGCCCGTATGTTTTTTTTCTACATTTAGTATTTTCCAAACCTCGAAAATTAAGTAAAGATATCACCATAAGTACATTTTTTTTTAAAACACTTGGCATTTGTGATTTTTTTTTTCAAAAAACGTTTATGTACAACGAGAAATACATTTATATACATTTTTTTATATATAGAGATTTAATATAGAAATTTCATATAGAGAGATTTATATTTTTATATATAAATTTTTTAAATACAGAGAACTACATTTATATACGATTTTTTATATACAGCTATTTTATCTTTATTTTTCTGACCAACTATTGGCAAGTTCTCGAGTTTTCATTTCTTTAAATAGCAACTTAAAGGAAATAAGTTTGATGTATGCTGCACAACATACTTCTTTTTCACTGCCCAAATAAATATTCCAAATAAATCCAGTCGACAAAAATATTCGGGAAAAATCGATCACTTTGCGGCCCGTTACAGTGTCTTCCTCCCTTAAGGATTTTTCGCCTCCAAGCTTCATACGAGACCTAGATATTCAGCATTCGATTGAAACGAATGTTAATCGAATAGACTATCGCAATTGAATGAACGTGAGCAAGCTCTATTGATCGGTCCAAATTTGATCAGACTCCAGCCGATTGCTTCACTCGCAAACTAAATGGCTAAAAATCTCCGAATTCCGGGGACCACTAGTTGGGAATAAATGTCGGGTCAAGAAATTCGATGTATTTGAAGTACTTTCCTCATTGCACGCGGTGGGATATTTTGAAGGGAGCGCTGAAGCGAGTTACACGGCGGAAACTCTCTCATGGTGAGTTGACCTGGCAGTCGTGGATCGATGCACCACCACCAGCCATTGCGTATTCATTTTCTCGCCGAGAGTACAAGTGCGGAACGTAAAGCGAGCTGATTCCTTTCGGCTAAGAGTAAAAACCGATTTGTGATATATTTTTTTTCAAGATTTTCTACTGTACAATTATTTTTTGGTGTTCCAGAGAATTCCAGATGAAAATCCACGTGAGTTGTGCATTTTAGTTCAATAGGGATTGTTCCACGTATATTCGCAAGTGTCTTTTGTTATGTGTGGTGCTTCTAGTAGTCGTCATGCCCCAAATACTCGACGAAACATTCCAATTACCTTTGCCATTCTCTGTCCTTCTCTTTTTCTAGCTCTCCGCCACGTGCTCACCTCGCACACCTCCGAAACTCCTGCAAAGCTCTCAACCGAGCTGATCGCTGCGGGCCTCTCGGGCACTGGTCCGCGATTTTGGTCTTAACCGCAGCGCAATATAGAACTAGAGTAAATGGAAAGAGCGGGAGATGGAAGGAGAACAGTAGAGAGAAAGGGAGAGAGAGAGAGAGAGAGAGAGAGAGAGAGAGACATTGAAGCAGGCGAGTAAAATGGATTCAGTTGGATAAGGCTGCGAGAACGACGACGTGGTTTCACGTAAATCACTTACATCCTTTTTTTTCAATCAACTTTTTCGAACCTCCACCACTTGTAAATCGATCCAATCCTGCCCGCTTATTTTTTTCGCATCTCCATCCCTCTGTCTCTCGTATTTTATTCCAGGTGTAGTCGGTGGATGAGAATTGATTGAAAAGGATTTGATAAAAACTCATTGATTATTCACGGCTACAGCATCTCCCGAGATTCACCCGAATGCTCAACATTCGGAATCCTTGACATCTTTGATACCGCAAAAAGGACGCGTTTACAGGACCTAGAAATTAAATTAGGGAGCTTTCGTATTCGGGTCATTTACGAACATCGTGGGACCTTCAATTGCAGGTAATTCAATCCACCGATGTCTGGTGCAGGTTCTATGGTCCCCCGACCCGATGATACGCCAGCGGAGGGATTTTTAAATGCTGCTGTCCAAAGGATGAAAGGGTAGAAACTTTGAATAGGGCACGAAATTGCCGGATAAAAAGCACGCGATGTTTTCGTGAAGATAGTCCTTCCGAAGACGGTGCTTTGGTAGCGCTTCATGGAGCTTCTGCATTAAATATGACACCGAGAAGGCTTTGAGGGATGTTCTCCTTTCTCAAGTGGATGATACATGGGTCAAAAGGTCAGGAAACGCACTTATACCAGGAGCCCAAGTGACACAATCGAGCCCTCCTTTCGCTCTTCTACATCTCTTGTCATAAAAGAGCTCCCGGAAATTCTTTACCAAAAGAAACGAGATTTTCGGGTGCCATTATTATAATTGGACGTTGGGCTTTGCGAAGAAGTTACAGCGGAATGAATGAGTATCTTAATTAACCAAATCCAAACAGTTGAACCCGGCAATCGTGCCACTTTAAGGTACCATTGCTTTCTGACTCGAACTGCAAATACATGGAAGTTCTGTGGTCTTCGATTGGGATGCAATCGAGGATGGCTTGCGCTACGTATACCGAAGCGCATGCCATCGGCGTTTCTCCGGAGGAGACCGTGTGGTTTTCGCCAAATATTCGTCATATCGGAGGACTCTGGTAACTCGGCTGTATTTTGACGATCGATCATGACCGAAATTCTATCGTTTCTCTCGGCCTTCGACACTAAGCTTGTCCAGCGATATCGCAGCGGCGGAACAACGGACTTCATGGACGTATACATATGTGGAGAGGTTCATACCAAGACCATTTCAGAGGCTCCAGCGGTACATGTGGAGACACTTGGCACGCGAGGGGCCACTTCTTTTATGAGCAAGGGCTCACATCAGCGGCACTCTCGATTTGTTGACCACTGCAGTTATGATAGTCATGAGCAAAAGAGTACACTTCAATGAAATTATGCCTAGGTATGGAATCGTTGCCTGCATAGGTGCTTTTATGCGTTCAATTAAATTATAAGTTGGTCTTACTTTTGTGGTTTTTGTATTCAGGCCTTTTTTCATAGCAATAATGTAGGTAGCCAGACAAGTGTAGATGCATTCTCTAAGTCTATCAAATTCCGTTTCCGAACCCTGGTTACCAGCCCCAATTGGATAATTAGCGGCTGAGATATGGCCAATCAAAGTCTCGCCAACTCGCACAATCGGCTATCCGGACCTTCGAAAGTGGTTCGGCGTTTCTAGAATCGCCCTATCGACCTAGGGACTTCTGCCTGGGCTTATTTCACGTGGAATTGATCTAGTTTTCGAATGGATTTTCATCCATCCGACTAGGACCACTTGCCGATTGGCTGGATCGCCCCAAAGTCGGCCTGCTGGATTTCGCCGAATTTCCCGAGTCGACCCCTTTGGATGTTGATGTTCGTAATTTTTAGGTCGCTTTTTGGAGTAGAAGGAAATCAGACATCTGGACGGACCATGGGGCATTCGCTAAGTCTACCAGAATTCTTGTCGGAAATGAAATCCTTTTTTCAAGATTGCTCTCTATCGGGATTGCTTTCCAAACCATTTAGCGCAACGAAGTGAATGCCGGGCAAGATTCTCGCAAACGTATCGGTGTGCAATTATATGTGCGCTCATTTTTAATGTCCGCTCTGTATATACCCATACAGGGTGGCCTAAAGGGACGTCTTAAATGAAAATGTCGATGCCTAATATCAAGACCTATCCGAATCACCTTCATGTATATTCTACAAACTTTTTTAGTTTGTCACAAAAAAGCATACATTTTTTCCAGCTTTCCCGGTAGCACATGTTTTTATTTATATTTCTCTTTTACGCATGTACTTTCCTCTTTGGCATTTAGACTAGCATGAGATTTTTTTTGACAACCGGAACTATACAGACCGATTCTCTCAAAACTACTTTTTAAGCTTTCAATCAAAATCTATGGTACTTACGTTAGAGTTCAGTTGCTCATTCATCAATTGCTTATCAGTAAAGTTCATAACGGTAACACAGGTCAAAAGGAATTGCAAGGAAAGTATATACGCAAAAGAGATAGCTTGAAAAATGCTTTGTTCTCGAAAACTAAAACAGATCGTAGAACATACATGGGGGTGATTCGGATAGCTGTTGATACGAGGCATCTGGATCTTCCTTTTGGACTTCACTGTTCACTTATCTCAAATTGATTTTGAGATAAGAAAGTCCCCAGCATTGAGCTATGAATACTACAATGCACTATGGGGGAATTGACTGCTGCGAGGAAGATCCTCAAAGTTGAATGTCTTCGAAATCATCTTTGGGCGAGACCGAATAACAACCACGGCGCAGTCATTGATAAAAATCGATATGAAAAACGTGTTGGCTCGGCGACAAAAGCCAGATGGAATAAGATCCTTCATGCTCGATTCAATATAGCCTGATTCCAATAACGCCGAAATTCCCAGTCTCGTACAACGATCGTCCAAAAGCAGCTATCATCCCCTACGTATAGACAGAAAGTTCCCCATTCATGATATTCCGTCTATCTGGTCAGTCGGCCTCTTTTCAACGATATATATATACATACATGCTTGTATATGTGGCAATCGTTACCAGCAAGTTCTTTCTCAGCTTTAGGCTTTCTGTGCTGCCGATACTGGTTTTGTTAGACCACTCCATCATTGTACTCGCTGTGACGGATTCGCATCGTCGGACGGGAGACCACCGCCCCCTGTAGGCTTTCATACGCGTCAGGGATGCCTCCCCATCTCCCCCTCTCTTGCTTCCTCTTCATCGCCTTTCGTTCCAACCACTATTGGGCCTTTAAAACGTCAGTGATCCATCATGTCAGGAGCTTGACCGATAAACTTGAAGTGTACGGTACATTTATAAAGGACCCTTCCAAATAGATACTCCGTGGCGAATGAACGATCGTCAGAACCTTACCGAAGATCTCGGCCCTTGCCTGTGAATGGACAATGTCCCTTTTATCGCATCACAATGAAGCAATGAGGAGCCGTAGATGCCTTTTTCGCTTTTGCCCAACTCTGCTTTAAAGCGATTCCTCAAGGGGGTCTCCCCTGCTTGCAAAAACGGATTTTTGTACAGTTGCGTATGGAGTTATCAATGATGACGTTGATTGCCAACCATGTGTCCATTCCGGGATTTGGGTATCTGATAGCGCAATGAAAGTCTCATTGGATGTCCTTCCACCTCGGGCGAATCTTTGAAACGATTTGGCAAATGTGCTCCCCGGATTCGCAACGGCTTCCCATTTAGCAGCGCACGAAGCTGCATTTTACTTACGAATTGCCGCTTGTATTACATTAACCGCAACTACATACGTACGCAGTGGATGCGCTGCGTTATAGCCCGGCAGTATGCCGGAACGAGGAGTCGAGGCGTGTTGGGCAAACAGCGGGGAGCTTGCTTCTTCCATACGCTGGGTTGTGGAGATCGTCAAGATAGAGCAAGATGGAGATACCTCCCAGTAAGGAATAAGGAGAGTGAGAGAGACGGAGGATGAGAGAGCTAGATGCTGAGGTTGGTGAAGAGAGCGAGAGAGGAAGCAAGTGCAGATTGTGCTACACGTTGTCGGACAGAGAAGGGAGTCGAGAGAGGAGGGTAACCCCGCGTAAGCGCTGTTTATGGAGACCGCAGCAGGCGGCATCTCCCGTAGAGCTTAACGTTACTACGCCACCACCCAGGAACAGCAGCAGCACCAACTAACCGTGTGTTGCGAGCAGCTTCCTCCTTACCCTTCCCCTCTTCCTTCCTCTCGCTGTCTTTTTCACCCTCCTCCCATGTGTCTCTTTAACTTCCGTCTCTCTCTCTCTCTCCTCTCCCTCTTCTTCTTGCTGCGTTGCTCCCTCCCTCGCTCCTTGCCTTCCTCGCTACCTTCATGCACCCCTGTGTAGTTCCTCACAAGCGCGTTATACGAGCGAAAGGGATTTTCCCCCGGTGGGTGAGGATACCAACGGAGCGCCGACCATTCGCAACAAGGCACATGAACACACCGCGGTGGGTTTCTCACTCTCGCAAAGGCCACACCGGTAAGATTCTCCGCTGGGGCGCACGCCGCGGATTTTTCTCTAATGTATAAAAATAAACCCGTGTACGATGTACACGGGTTGGGGATATGCAATACATGTGTGGGTGGATGAAACGTTGTACAGGGTGTTCCGTTATGAATGGATAGTCCTGCAAATGTCGACAGGTCAGGTCATGTCCTATATGCTGGAATTTCAGTTTAGTAAAAGTCCTACAGGTTAGTAAAAGCCCCACATAAAATCATGTGTGAATTTAACCATTTTTTTCGTATGGAAAAGTGATTCACTCATAAAATTAATTACACATCTATTTAGTATAAATATCAAGCTGCTAGAATTTTTTTTTTTTCGATGTTCAGAATGGCCTTGTCAAACCTGATCAATAATTATTCTTGTGATGAATTAGGAGTGGCTGGAATGTGGATAAAAAAAGATTAGCCCGCGATCAGTCTCATTAGAATCCATAAAGTAGAATTTTGAAATTGCTCATTCCGACGACTATAAAATCTTTCAGGTTTGACAAAGTACATCACTTAGGTGTCCGCCTTTATATGGCTGAAACATTGAAATTTATTAGGCACGTATTTTTTTATCGGCGGTAAAATGATTTGAAGGGGGGGACCATCCCTCAAAGAGAGGCGCGTCACCCCTTAATTTTATTTTCTATACTTCTATACTAGATTTTTCATATCTTTACATGAGAAGAATTTTGGTTTTTGTTTCATTCAGTTCAATGTAAAACTCGTGGGTGAAACTGCAAAATCAGCCCTCGACACGCTTTTATTTGAGGGGTAGTTTCCCCCTTAAAACTGGTTTTCCGGCGATGAGAAAAATACGTGTCTAATACCTTTCAACGCTTTATTACATATATGAGTTTAGAGAAAATCAAAGGCGGGCACTCGTAAGTCCCATCGAATTGGGCCAATTGTGTGTCGGCCCAATCGATTTTCTAATACCCTTATCGATGGAAAAACCTATGTATTACTTTTTGAACACCTTTTCGAAGTATGTTTTTCAATGAAGACGCGAAGAGCCACAATTTTCAGCAAAAATTAGGAAAATACCTGAAAATGATTTTCACCACGTAAGCTCCATTTCGTAATTGACATCGCGATTGATTTGGCATTCGTCAACATTTTTGTAGACTGACGAATTTTCGATTTGTCGATATAACGATTTTAAGGTGGACCTGCCGGTGTGAAATTCCTCGTACATCCCGCGTCCCGATTTCTTTTGTCTATGGCACTCGTACGTAGTGCGATACATTCGATACACCATATATCTCATCATCCACCGGACTTGGCAACGTCAAGGGTGTGCTATATACGGGGATGAGATATGCGGGGGTTGCGAGCCCAGAGATTCGACTTGCACACGTGTGTATTCACGAACGTACATGTATACGCGTATGTTTACGACTCGGTATGTCATACGGGTGCACATTTGTTACGTTGCATACTCGGGGATGACAGTATTCAATGCGAAAAGGAGATACGTTCATTTTTTTTCGTGGTAAAGTCCTAGAGCTCAAGATCAAAAGGGTATTGTCCTGGTACAATAAATTAATTTTTTATCACTGGTTTCGTTAAGGCCTTAGTCCATCGTAACAGGTATGAAATCATGTGCGAATTTAACCATTTTTGTCGCCTAAAAAAGTGATTCACTCGTCAAATTAATTACACATCTATTTAGTATGAATATCAAGCTGTTAGAAAATATATATATTTTGATTTTCGATGCACAGAAATCGATGGACACAGAAGTTTCAATGGAACAGAAAGTTTTGGTCTCACTGATTTGAAACTGGAAAATGCTTGATCAGCGGTTCATTTTGCATCGACAAGCCTTTTTTTTGACTCAATAGAACTATACAATTGATATTGGTTCCTTGGACTCAGGAATGGAAGTTGGTCCGGCTACATGCACGAATGCCAGGCTAGATGGACCCTTTTGAAGGACCTTTTTTGTATATGTTTAAACAACCTTCGACCATGAGTCGTTTCCGGTTCGGCGAGCCTCGACGTGGAAAAAGAGGAGGATCAGTATATTTTTTTTTCTTCAACCCTTCAACCGCGGTGAAGTCTTGAATTTCCGTTTTTTCCCCCGTTTGTCGTCAACCCTTCTACCGTCACCGCGCTACTTAAGGTCCATTGTTTGGAGTTACGGTATGGGAGAAGCAGGACGAGAGCTTTTATTCCTCTCTCTCTCTCTCTCTCTCTCTCTCTCTCTCTCTCTCTCTCTCTCTCTCTCCTTCTGCTGCTCCTTGGCATGTGCTAAGGGTAGTTTACCCTTCAGCTTCTTCTCGTCTCGCGCTTTCAAGCTTTTTCATCTTTCTCTCCTCTCCCGTCCTTCCGCCCTACCCCCGCTTGTCATCTTGCAGCATACTCTCCGAAATTCTTTTTATTCCACCTATTTCCGCGCGTAAATTGGTGAGGCAGAAAAAAAATGTTCCAGCCACGCGAGTGACTCCGCTGTGCTCTACCGTTCCGAAAAATGTGCTCGCACGCCGGGGCTCCGAAAAATCTCGGCCGGAAAACTCATTCCTATTATATCGCGACTAATGCACACCCGGGTGCGCTCGCAGAGTCGATGATAAAATATTTAAAGAACTTTCCGATTATACGGATGGAATATTTCATACCGTGCACGAATTTTTTTATGACGCTCGTTGACTCGCTCCGAGACTCGTTTTTTTTCTTCCTTTTTTGAAAATGTACATAGCATTAATATTTTTGTAAGAGAGTGGCGAGTAAGCCAACATTGCACTGCTTGGACAACCCTTCAACAGTTGGCAGGTGAAATATATTCTTTCTCCACTGGTCGATGCTTGCAGTGAGGTAGTCATCCACAGTTTGTAGCCGAAATAACATATTTCAATTTCGAAAAAATTGTCATATGATGAAGTGTCTTTTTGCATGTCCGTAAAATCATTAGATTCTATGCTTTACTAATTTTTAAATATTGAGTCGGAAATAATTTTAACTTACGTTGATTAACAGGGAGAAGAATTTGACCCCCAAACATAGCCTGTGAAATGTATTTCATCCTGCCTAATTTGATGCTAATTTTACAAACTATTAATAATTTTCATATGATTTGTTCGTGCATGAATTTGTCTTTTTATTTCGGATTTTTTTACAGTTTAGTATTTCAGGCCGCACATTATGGAAGTAATATTAACACTTGCCTTATTTAATTAATTGGTAATTGTGATGTTAAGGGAGTATTCTAGTCAAGAGGCCTACATTTCGCGTTTCTTCGGGCTTGATAAAAAAAAACTATTTTTACTATGTCTTGTTCACAGAATCTTTAACGATGTTTTAAAAACTTACAAAAAAATGTTGTGCAGACAAAATGAAAATTGACAACGTAATGGGCCTCTGAATATGGCCGTAAAAAAGGTCGAGGTGGTTGACATGATTCCAAAGCTGCCATTTCTCTGTAACATAAATGAAGCCAACTTTTTTTTATCTATAAGAATGTATTAGGGCAGGTATCAAATAAAAACAATGTTTTCGAACAGGGACTGTCTGAAAAAGTGAATTTATCAGCTTTTTTTTTCAAAGTAAATTTTTGCTAAATATTCGGAAGTAGATTCGGAAGGCTCTTTCTAGAATCAGGCCAACTTTTGTTTGAGTTTGTTTGAGGTTGTTTGGGTTTGTCTGGGTTTGTTTGAACTCTTGAAGAAAATTAACCTGATTATAGCAGGAGCCCCACTTTCGAATATTTACCAAATTTTTGTATATACGAGTAATAATCATTTCGCCCTGCCTGAGGTAGGGACGATAGAGAAATATATATTGAAGGTCCATACCAAATTGGGAGTCAATCGTTTGAATAGAACTCGAGATTTTATGTCAACCAGGTTGAAAAAAGTGATTTCGAGAAAACCGCTTTTTCTCGAAACTACTTTTGACTGCATTTTTTGAAAAATCCATTTCATTCATGATAGAATTATAGGAAAATACATTTTTTAATGTATTTTTCGTTAAATAAATGAAGCCACTCGGTAGGGAAGTGGTTTCGGCTCGGACACGAAATACCCAGGCTTACGGACGAAGTGTTAAAGTTTTGAGTACAATTTGAAACAACCGCAATCGGCCATGCCTGCCTCCCTCGACTTGAAAATTATGATTTTTTAAAGCTCATTCTCCATGCCAGCAGTTCTAGCTGCCTTAGAAGCTTCTAAAGTTCGTAGCTCCGACCGGTCGATCCTATTCTGGCCTCGTTTGTTGGCGTAATTATTGGAAATTTCGGAATTTCCTTTTGACGACATATTCTTAAGAGTCCATACTTTAAGAAAAAGCTCGAAAAATTGCGTTTATTTATTCAAATTTATCGACTTTAAAATACTGCCTCAAATAAATATTTTTCATCCAATATACTTTTAGTAAAAAAACATAACAGGTTACTGTTATTTATTTATGGTATTTATTCAGTAAATGAAGTCTTTACCAGCCATGACTCATGCGATACTGATTATAACTAATATCGATATGTTTAAAAAAAAACACTTTTTTTCACTTATCGCTTCACACAAGGCTGATAGAGACGAGACCGAATTTTTATATGGAGAGTCGCAGGGCTCAGGTGTTTTCAGTGGAACGTGGTGGCAAACGACAAGTGCTGCCATGGTCGATATCAACGAGGACCCAGTTTCTTCGCCCTTCTCCCTCCCCCCTCCAATTTCGTCGCCCCATCCCGAGCTTCATCCGTTTTATCCGCATTGTGCATCCCGCAGCATCTTTACTCCCGCTGAAAGTATTAGTGGCATTTGCGGAATTTTGCTTTTATAATATTTAATCACGTTGAATATTGGAACCTTGCTCCTGCACCCCTTGCGCCGCCCACGCTCGTTGGAGAGAGACTCATACCCCCGTGATCCTGTAAATTATTCCGGGAGCGCGCTCCCGAGTAATACCTCGCCCAGTCGCAGGCAGATGCATCACTTACAAGACGGGACGATGCAGAAAAAAATATCGATTCACGATTTTTAGCTCCCTTCCGAGTAAAATGGATTCATACAAATTGAAAAGAAAGAAAAAGTAACCGCGAAAATTTCACGGACAAAAGAAAGGCGACGATCTCTAAGAACGACGTGACTGAAGTATATCCCAATTTTCCACCTCGTCGAGGCACAAGAAGAAACTTGGCGCGAGAAAAGCTTCGAGACAGAACAATCACTTGAAATACACAGCTGAGGAAAAAAGGTGCAATTTGAAAAGAAATAACAATTCGAAAATAAAGATATTGAAGGAAAAAGTTGATTCGATGGAATAGATTGCCATAAAAGCACCGACAGTGGCCCTGCAGTCGGCAGCTGCGCCGATTTCCCGTCAGCATCTTCGATCCGGGTTCAGACTCGGATGGGTGATCGCTCAGTGTTGCCTCACGTGCCAAATACTGAGCTTTACTAACTTTACTAACTTTGCTAACTAAAAGGCTTTACCAACCTTCCTCTGAAACTGAAACTCAGTAAAGTGTGAATTAAATATGCTGTCTACAGGGTGTCCCAGAACTAAATGCGTTCCTTGAAATGGGGGGCGGGGCAGTAAAATTCTGAGTCGATTGATATAAACATGTGTGGGTCGGAGATCAAACCCTGAATTATTGTTAATTTTTAAAGGCGGGCCAATCGGGTGTGCCCGCCTTTATAAATGAATAATAATTCAGGGGTTGATCTCAGAGCCACACATGCTTATATCAATCGACTCAGAATTTCACCCCTAACCCCCTATTCCAGGAGAAGCATTCAGTTCTGGGACACCCCGTATATCGAAACAGGTTTTTTCAGTTTCCCTGTGCCCTCGAGGCATACGAGTGACCGTTGGAATAAACGGAAGGAGATATCGAAATAAATATTATTGGGTTAATTAACCATAACAAAATGCCACGAGTACATTTTCTAATCACTTTCTCGTCTACTTGTGGCTGAACGAAGAGAGCCTGGATTAGATGACCACACTGCCTAATGAAAAGAACGAAAATGAAGAGAAAAAAAAACGAAAAAGATGAGGAATCGTTATCGGACCACAGACTCGCGGAAAGTTTCAGTTAATTGGAAATACGAGAACCGGAAAAGGGACATGAGAGGGGAGCATGGAATGAGAAAGAAAAAGAGGTGAAGCAAAAGAGATGGAAAGAGAAAGGGAGCAAGAGAGAGAGGGAGAGAGAGAGAGAGAGAGAGAGAGAGAGAGAGAGAGAGAGAGAGAGAGAGAGAGAGAGACGCAGAGAGGCAAATGCGACTGGAATACGAATATTTAACAACGTGCGAGCTTCCAAATTAGTCGTAGAAGTAACTGGTTCGTCTCGTCGATGTTTTTTTCCCTCCTTTTTTTCCACCCACACGTATATCTGTGGATTTGCATGTACCAGTTATACTCGTGCTTTTTTCTATTCTGTGGCCCTCAATTTTTTTTTCCGCCTCAATCCGCATTTGTTCCGTTGAGCTCTACAAATTGGAAGCGTTTTCACGTTGCTCCGCTACGAGAGGGTGCACTCATTCCGGAGACGGAAGGGTCGCATTGCGCGCAACGCTGTCCAGTCCTGCGGGCCCCATCTTTTTTTTTATTCAACTTTTTTTTTCATTCGCGTCGACTCGATTCGAAAAGTTGGGAAACATGGTCGTGGTGTCGTGGGAAATTAAAACACGTTGACCGACGCCCTCCGGGTGTATGCGATGCTCTCTGCCCACTCGTCCCTTTAACTCCCTTTCACCCTTTCTCGCCATTTTTTTTTCATATAATTAAAGCAGCAGCATTTTTTTGCCCCCTCACTCAAATCCCTTGACATTGGGAGCATCTCGAGGCAGCAGATCGCGCGCATGATCCTAGTGTTGTTTGATGTGGGCATCCTGGACATTTGAGTGGTCCGTGCTGAACGATTTCTTGGGTATGGAATTTATGGGCAATTGTCGGAGCTTTGGATAGAGGGAGACAGAGAAATGTATCTCAAGTTCGGATTAAGGCGAGAAACCAGTTGAGATGCCTCAAAAAATCGTTTTTTTCTTAATTCCATAAGCTGTGAATAAAGCTATTTAAGAATATGTTCCCAAAGCATTATAAATAAGTTATTTATGTATCTCATTTTTCCAAACGCGTTTTTCTTGAAACGATTTTTTTTCAATTTGTGTACACTCTAGCTTGAAAAGTTTCTAACCTATAATTTTATAAAGTGATCGTTTATTTATGTAATTACGCTCTATATGAACCGAAATTCGGGATAATATCATTGTGTAGAGTATATCTTTTATAGCAAAAAAGGTTATAACATAACGGCAGAATTATACCCTTATGTTCAAACACCTCTAAAAACAAAAATTTTCATTTTTTTCTATCAGGGTTAGGTTCATATAGAAGAAAACCATGTTCTTAAGATAATCTTCAACCCGTATTGATTTCCGATAAAAACTGTGGCCTCCGGAGTGTACACAAACAGCAAAGTCTGATGGTGACGCTTGATGGACGGCAGGTTATATATTCCATATTTTCAGAGTAAATGCTTCGAAGAATTTTAAATCTCTGTTTGAAAATATGTCTAAAATATCCCCGAAGTTCGATCAAATTCGATTAATTCATTCCTTGAGAAAAAAAATAACGAAAATTACAAAAAACGTACTCCTAAGCCGGTTTCCCGCCATGATCCATGACCCATTTTAGGCCTGTCTTGTCTGAACTCCAACAGAAGCACGAATTCATAAATTCCCGGCCTCCACACGTGGCTACAAACGGATACTCTTGCGCAGGTAAGCACCGAAGCGAGAAAGTCATTCCGGACGATATTTTTGGCAAAGCGACGAAAGCTAGACAAGCAGATGGAAAGAGTGATGAGAACGGCTGGGAGGCGGGGGTGGAAACGTATTCGTCCGTTTTTGGAGACAGTGGCAGGGATGCTGAGTGGCGAGGGAAAGAAGTTGGAAAGGTCGCTAGATTGCCGGATTGATCGTTCATGCGTAACGTCCAATGATCCGTGCGTGGGTATACACTTTTGTACAGAAGTCTCATACCACTGGAGATTTCGCAAGGGGAAATAGCCAGCCAAGAAGCCGTCTTCAACATCGAGGTCGGATGCGAGGATCGTTGCTTTTTTCTTCTATGGAGGAGTTCGGAAGACGAATTGAACCTTTTCATATCCGGTGAGGACTTCAACGAAAGCCCTGCCTGCAGAAGGAATTGGCTGGTACACTGTCATAGAAATAATCCCCATCAATTGGCAAGCCAGGAAACAAGCGAAATAAATATCTCATGTGACTCATTGATCTTCCTGAAAGCAGCAGCAGCAGGTATACGTTTTTATTTTATATTGCTGTTAGTCTACGCAATCTGTGCATACGTACCTGACTCCTCTGCGATAATTTGACATTGATTAAACCTAAACGGATTTTCTGGAACGATATTTTACGCTTGGAAGACTATATTCATGGAATACGAAATGGGCAAGGAAGAGCGCAGTAAAAGGGTTGTTCCAGACAATTTTAACGAACGAACGGTGATGCCTCGTGAATTTTCAAAGTCGAATCACGTCTCCGGCAGTCCGTCTCATTCAACGTCTGTGCACACCATTTACATCACATGCCCGGAAAGACAGGCTTCATTGGAAACGCTTTTTCCGCGTGTCCATTCGTAGCATGACGATTGTGGATCAACTGCTAGCCAATTGATGACGAGGGAATGATCTCTAGTCATTTTCGCACTGACGTTCCAATTCCATCAAGTGGAAAAGACATTCGCGATTGCCGAGGCGATCGTCAAAATCGGCACTTCCATTGGCCCCCATAGACAGGGCCTGCCCACGTAGAATCCTCAGCAGTCTCTCGTTTGGATAAGCAGAAATCTCAACTTTTCACGAGCTACGTACACGGCTATAGAGAAGAGCGAAGCGCCGACGTTATTAATGCAATAAAGCCGAATAATGCAATTCGATTAGGGAGCAGGAGGGAAAGAGAGGCGAGAAGAACTGTCAGTTAACTTTGGGTGGAGATGTGCTTCACACGCAGCTACGCATATGTAGATGGATACGTATAGGAGAAATGTGTTGGTGTATTTTGGCGGGGTAAGGGCTTTAATTGAATGATTCGATTACCAGCCACGGAAATTAAGAACCCCCCCTCGGTGTTCGCGAATGGAAAAGTAAAACCGAAATATTAAGGAGGGGACGAAGAATGGGAGCCTCGCGATTCTCGCAGCTTGAATTTTAATCGTTCCGAGGATTTTC
Organism: Ophion costatus; assembly: GCA_951751655.1. Taxonomy (NCBI): domain Eukaryota; kingdom Metazoa; phylum Arthropoda; class Insecta; order Hymenoptera; family Ichneumonidae; genus Ophion; species Ophion costatus. The sequence goes on from OX632367.1 coordinate 10,901,408, forward strand.
CCGTGAAACGTATATACGCGAATGGCTTTTCTTGCTCCCTGGCGCAAAGACTGTGGAGAAAATGGAGAAAAGAGCCCAAGCTATCAGGGATTCCCTCCTCTTTGCTCCTCTCTACTTGGGAGCGTGATTTTCAGTCCGGAAGCTTCTACATACCTAGCCCACCGATCTCCGTTTTCACTTTGCTTGCGTCAACATCCTATGCCCTCTTGCCACCTCTCTCTCTGTCTCTCTCTCTCTCTCTCTCTCTCTCTCTCTCTCTCTCTCTCTCTCTCTCTCTCTCTCTCTCTCTCTCTCTCTCTCTCTCTCTCTCCCACCCTCTTTGCCCCTGTTTTTTTTTCCCTCGAGTGTAGAGGCTGGTCCTTTTCTTATCGGGCAAAAAAATCATCCATTCGCACGTTTCGCCTCTATCATCCGATTACTCGTCACGGGTTGGAACAGGTCGATTAATTTTCTTTTAATCGTTCCGTTTGAGCGTATCATTTTTTGCCGCCTTCTTCTTTTATTCGCTGTTTCTTTGGGGTGCGAGACGGCTAAAACGTTAAAAGCATCCGCGATAACGAGAACACTCGTGTATGCTTTCTGCTAAATACATACAAGGATCTCCCCCCATTTCTCTACATCTCCCTATTTTCCCGCTGCCTAAAGCGTCTCAAATACACACCGTTAGTGTTAATTACGTTTTGTAATTACAGCGATTACGTTAAATTGTTGGAGAGAGGAGAGGCTTGGGGAGGGATCAAAGAGAGAGAGGGTTGCAGTGAGCGGATTGCCGCGATTATTTTGCGGCTATTGCATCCTGATAGCGGCAATAATCTGGCTCGATTAACCGTAGTGTCGATTCGATTATAGCTCATGGATAGATCGATTTGATTATTTCGAAAACTCGTCTTGATTGGCAGACGAATTCGACTTTTTTCAAAATTTTAGGGTTGGCGGGGCTTTGACTGGGTGCACTTACCTAGGTGGGTAAAAAAATGCATTTTTCAAAAATATTTTTAATCGATCGTATTACCGATATTTCCTGAAAAATTCATGGAAATGTTGCTGAAATTGAATGAGGTACAGCTTCTAACAGTCGGCCAGGCGAGCGTCAGCAGCACCATACTTCGAACTTTAACCCCTTGACTGCATACTTGACAGCTGCCGAAAAAGAATCCGGGGTCGAATCGACCCCACCTATGGAGTAGTGCGGTGAAAATGATTTTTTTTATTTGGCGTTTTATAACTACGTGTAAGTGAGTTACGATAGGAAATGCTCATAGATATTTTTTTATTTTGCGCTACTATGATAAATTATGTACTTACAATGCCGATTATAAGACTAAAAGCAAGTGTCCGTTATGCAAGAGGGCTATGTGCAACGCGCACCGAATTTATTTATGCGTCAATTGCGGTAAATGTCAATAATAAGTCATTCAAGTAGAAAAAACCGGAAAGTATATGTTTCCAACAAGTAATCTGCCGAAGAAGAATCGATTTTTTCCATTTTTCACTATCCCGAAAATGCATAAATTCAAACGTCCGAATAAATATACTTTTTGGGAAAACGGTCGACACTGTATTTTTTTTCGTATCTACAATCTTTCTTTAAATACCTCAAGGGATTTTTTTTATATTTAGAAAAAAAAATTATGTTCTTTTACGTGCAAGTACGTATTTTCCAACATATCTGCCCCTTCGAACGAACGTTTGGTCGCGTAATTTATGTTTTTTTTTCATAAATAAATTTTGGGCTTTAAAATAAGGATCATTGACTACAAAAACCGTCTCCTAAAAAATGCATATCTACCAAAATACAACGATCTTAAAAACGTCTGAGGTCAGAGGGACCCCTCATGCAGTCAGAGGTTCGTAAACACGTTTTACTCCAACCACGGTTTTCAAATTCGGTGGACATGATATCTCGAGAACCACTTGATGGATGGCGTCCAAATTTACAGGAGATACGACGAGAAATATTTAAAGGTCGTTGACGATCTCATTTTCTCTCAATCGATCTTGATTTTTGAATAGTTACGTAAAAATTACGACTTTATTCAAAGAATTTGTATGCTGGAGTTTCCATTGGTCGCCGCGTTGTTAAAAAAAATGATTTTTGAAATCGATGACCGTCAACGACTCGTAATTATTGTTAGCTTGAATAAATCGTTTAGTTTTTAGGTTTCAGGTTGCCCGTTCAATCTGGAGGGTGTCCACCGCCAAACGTCGCGCAAAAAAGTTTCATCTTCTGCCAGTGACCATGTTTTTGTTGTTTTTCTGTATTTTTTGGTGATTTGTTTATGATGAGGAATGAGGAATATATAAAGGGCATACAGGTTTGGAGAAAGAAGTACAGTCACGACAGTAGGCTCGAAAAAAATCGTATACTTCGCACACATGTAAGCGCAATATATTTAGAAAATATGATAAATGTTGCAATGAAGGCGAGCAAGGCTCGTAATGTTCCAACACACTAGGATCGATTTACATATCCCCCTGGTAATCATTACGTCGTATGCGCGCACCGGATGAAAAAAAGGAACGCCGTTGTTGTTGCGTTGCCCGGGGGACGCTTGGTCCCGATTTATGACGTCCTATGAGTTACGAGAAGCCTATACAGATCCCCCTGGTCTTTTTCACCCTCCCTCGATTCTTTTGCTCGACTAACAATTAGCCTCGGTGCCTAAGTATAAGCAAAAGAGCGAATATATAGATGGAAACGGCGAGCGCGGTACGCGAACGAGGCCACATCGGCCCAGCCACTTTATACTTTGCGGCGCAAGCGATTTTTATTGCGACAAACCGGAGAGCTGTGTCAAGATTGTTTTTGCCTCCAGGGAATTGAAATTGTTCAATGAAATATCATTATGACATCGTGGTAATTGCGGAAGTCCTTCGCAATAACAAAACGGTACTGAGAGATCGGTTGGGCCGGTCAAATTTCTCTCAATTCGTTTAGCAGGTGAATATTCGATCAATGAACCTATTAATTAGCTGTTGCTGTTCAATTATGCAGTGCATGATTGCGAAGTTCGTCAAAAGGTTTCTTTCGTTTATAAATTACCCAGGAAACACATGTAAACGTTTTGTATCAATTTTTTTATTGTGCTTTATCGCATCACATCTGAAGGAAAAGCAACGCCTCCTTGAGGAGTCTGCAGAATATTAACATTTCGGAAATACGACTTTTTTGTGGCGAAATTTCATAGCTTAGAGACTTGACTTTCAGAGCAGCGAAGGTTAGATAAAAATGTGAAAAATTGATCGAGTTTTGGCGATTTTTGTGAAAGGTCACGGCCCCAATACCCTCAATACCTTTTTATTTTGCATTTTTCTCGAAACTGTGTAAGTCATACCTGAAAATTTATTCATCCGATTCATTCCAAATTTGGACAGAGCACAGGTTATTTTCTATCGTATACCCAGATAATTTTTTTAAATAGGTTTGTTCATTTGATGATAATAAATTATCGATGTTGTTTTTCTTGCTCGACAAACTTTTTGCCTGCAGTTTGCTATTTTCGTAATTTTTTTAATTTGAAAACAGTATTTTAATTTGAAAAAGGTATTTTAATTTGAAAAAAGTATTTTAGTTTGAAAAAAGTATTTTGAGTGGAAAAAATAATTTTTTAATTTGAAAAAAGTATTTTAATTTGAAAAAAGTATTTTGATTTGAAGTACTTTAATTTGAAAGAAGTATTTTAATTTTGAAAAAGTATTTTCGGTTTAAAAACTTTAATTTGAAAAAAGGCTTTTCAGTTTAAAAACTTTAATTTGGAAAAAGTATTTTAATTTGAAAAAGTATTTTAATACGAAAAAATATTTTCATTTAAAAAACTTTAATTTGAAAAAAGTATTTTAATTTGAAAAACTTTAATTTGAATAAACTGTTTTAATTTGAAAAACTAATTTGAAAAAGTATTTTAATTTGAAAAACTTTAATTTGAAAAAAATATTTTCATTCGAAAAACGTTAGTTTGAAAAGAGTTCTTTAATTTGCAAAACTTCAATTTGAAAAAAGTATTTTAATTTGAAAAACTTTAATTTGAAAAAAGTATTTTAATTTGAAAAACTAATTTGAAACAAGTATTTTAATTTGAAAAATTCGGTCAGTCGGAAGTTTAAATGTTATGCTGAAAGTACGTATTTTATTTTTCGGTACGGAATTTCCTCGAACCCTTTTTTGAATCCAGTACCAGCGTGCTCCGTTAATGTCATAATTTTTGCCCGCGTAATCTCTTTGATCCGAAAATATATGCCGCCGAGGCACTTTTTTCTTGTAGCAGACGAAATCGTAAAAAAGTTATTGCATAACACGCGTCCCGCGTGCTTGAGCCCTGCGTCCTCCGTCTCGCTCGCTTTCCCCGGATGGATTTTCCCCCCGAGATTTATTTTCCGAGAAATCGCCTCGTGCTGGTAAGCACGTGGGATTCAGCGACGAAATGGAGGGATGTGGGAATGCACACTGTAAGGTGAAATTCAGATGGTTGGGATTGGCTCGAAGCTCGTATGCGGGCGAAAACAAATTTCGATTTCGCAACGAGAGCGCATAGGCACGAACGTACCTAAATGCATGTGTTGCAGCTCACGCTCGCGTATCCGGCTAACATGTCGTACATCCTGCATATATATACAAATGTCCCTATATATATATATATAGGGTGTCCTGTTATGAATGGATAATTCTGTAACTATCGACGGGGTCAGATGATGTCCTACTATATGCTGGAATTTCAGTTTAGTAAAAGTCCCACGGTTTTCGAAATAAAAATCATCTGCTTATGCTTTTTCGCATGCCATTTCTACAAATGATAACTTTCTTTGACGCGGTTAAAAAAAATACTCTTGGTTACTTGTTTGATCTAGAAAAGTCTTCTTTTTAACCTTAAATGTTGAGGAAACTTCATGAAAAAAGATCTTATGCAGAATTTTCATACAAACATCTGACTTTGATAGCCTGCGGTGTAAAACAAATGTACTACGCATATCGTGCCGATTACTTTAAAAAGTTGCTTAGTTATTGTCGATTCGTATCATTTGTAGAAATGCCATGCGAAAAACCGAAATCAGATGATTTTTTTCAATAAACAGCACAAAGCCCAAAATTTCGAAAACCCCGGGACTTGTACTAAAGTGAAATTCCATCATATAGTAGACACGATCTGACCTATCGACAGTTGCCGGATTATCCATTCGTAACAGGACACCCTGTATGTACATATTCATATATACTTATATTCCTAGAGATTTAAACATACAAGAAAGCTGTGGGACGTTGATACGTCGGAGACACGTAGATCTCGGCGCAACGAGAAACTCTCCCCAAAGATTCGGCCGAAAGAAAATACAATTTCACCTCCAGGGGGGAGGTATACAGCGCGAATTCCAACGTGACACGAGAAAAGTCCATTCCGTTGGAAATCTCGGCAAAGCCGTTTGGCAATTTGAAAAAAAAAAATTAAACTTACATCCACCGACGCATAGCCGTATGCGTAACTTGTAACGGGATATCGAAGGTCGGATTGACTCCGTCTTCGAGAGGTGATAAAAAAAAATCAACATTGTCAGGAAGTGACGTAGGGATTTCTAGCGCAAGAGTTTTCTTTCCATCGCGCATGCAACTCGATCCGAATAATTCCTTTGCATATTCATAAGAATATGAAGAGGACGAGGGCGTCCCCATCGGGATAGAAAAAATATAAGAAATTTCTCGCGATTGGGTATTCGTTCTTCGAACGGCAACTCTATCCCCTTTCGAAACGCTAATATTATCTCTGACTCTCGCGTAGTTTATTCAACGTGGATGAAGACTCGTCGTATCCCACGGAGAGTGATTCTCTCTCTCTCTCTCTCTCTCTCTCTCTCTCTCTCTCTCTCTCTCTCTCTCTCTCTCTCTCTCTCTCCCTCGCTCTCTCTCTCTCTTTCTCTCTCTCTCTCCCTCTCTCTCCCTCTCTCTCGTTCTCTCAAAATTGCTAGAGACACGGAGGTGAGGCAAAAAAAGAAAAAAAATGAAGGACGTCAAAAAAAAATTGAAAAAAAGAAGAAAGTTGAAGGATGGCAAGGAACTTGCGCTTTGGTTGTTTCTCGAGGTGACGTGCGGGCGATGACGCCTGTATGACACATTGCTACCCTTCCCGCATGCCCGTTTAACGCGTCGCGCTTCCACCGTAAAAGTTTCGCCTCCCACGCCAGCTGACTCTCGTCAAGCTTTCTTATATTCACGCTAACCATCTTGCTCGAGGTTTTCGTTAACGTTTAACTCACGCGTCGTCACGGCAAAGAGAGATCTCACCACGACGGTCCCGCGCACCAGCAGCTTCTTTATTCTCGATTTCTTCTCTCCGCTTGTTTATTCAACTTCGTGGGCCGCTTGATACAACCGCGTCGGCCGCTTCCGACGATTTATTTTGACAGATCACACACCGCCGCGGTATACGCGTAGCGAGTTACCGGGACTCTCGAAAAAGTCGTTCTCAAAATTGTTGGCAACAGTCGCGATCGCTTCTTTTTCCCTTGTTTCGCTAATGCCGCTGGAGTGTCGGCATTAATGTTTAAGGGGCTGTACCAGCGTGAACGCTGAAAATTTGGGTGTTTTTCGGAATTTTTTTTGGAAAAAAAGTACTCAATTAAATATTTCGGAAAATTAAGAATATATTTGGCTATACTTGATCTATATTACATAATTTTTTCATTGAAAAATATTGAGATCCAAGCGACTTATGCGCTGGCTTCGGAGGTGCCAAAAAAAGTTCCTCCACTGCTGACATGATTCCGGCCGATTGAGTAGCCGAAACCAAAAAAAGAAAAAATGTCGTTAAACTGGAAGGTATTTTCTATACAATGACGTAAGATTTTCGAAAAATATCAAAATCTGACAAAGTGACGTAGTTATGAAAAAAAGTATGTTTTCTTGCCTATAAAATTGTCGTTTTTTTTAATGCCAAATGGTCAATTTTTGTCCAATCAAAAATATCCTACGTCATTGTAGAGTAAATATATTCAAGAGTGCTGAGTTCAAATTTCAAGTCAATCGGATAATTGCTCGTTGAGTTACAATGTCAGCAAATTTAAAAAGTCTCATTTCGAGAAAAACGCGTTTAAAGATTTAACTGGGGCACTTTATACCTACGAGCGGTTGCTGTTTAGAAGGCTGCCATTAGGGGAGTATTAAAGATACGGCCTTGAGATTTTTACAGGATATTCTTGAAGGTATAAACTGTCGAAAAGGCAAAAACCAATCGATTTTTTTAAAGTGTCACATTGGTATAGCCCCTTAAGGAGTTACGTGGGTTTTGAAGCCAAAAAAGCACATATTGTCTGTTCAAAAAAATATAATATATAAATTATTTTATTCAAAATGTTAAGCACGTAAAAGAGCAACATTTCAACAGTACTTAAAAAAAATTCAACCAAAAATTTGGAAAATTCAGCCCGTGGGACCTGGATTGTGGAGACCCCAAAAAAGTGTCCTCTTGGTGGTCAGGATAACTCATGATAGCTTTATCTGAAATTAAAAAACCAATTTCTTTCTGTTAGTAGATAAGTATAGCTCGTGATTGAACAAAGGATTTTTGAAAAAATAGAAATTTGATTTTTTGGCAGAGTCGTATGCAAGATAGTTCAATTTTTGGTACAATTTACACTACGTATAGCCTTGTAAAATTAGTTGTAATCGAAAAAAACGTTCGTTCAATCACTGGTCAATGCTATTTTGAAGAAGTGTGCAAAGTTTCAATAAGATCGGTGCCTTATATTTTGAGAAATCGTATCTTTGGACTCCAAAAATAGTGTTTTGAGAAAAATGCGATCTACCTGCATCGCTCCCGGCCGGTCTTTCCCAACAGGGGGAGTTCCTAAAGGCTCTCTCTCTCTCTCTCTCTCTCTCTCTCTCTCTCTCTCTCTCTTTCTCTCTGTCTCTCTCTCCTAGACTTTTACTCCGATTAGCTTCAAACTTAGGGAGAATATTCTAGACATATTGTACTATTAGATAATAAAATCTAAAAAATGGATTTTTTCAAATTTTCAAACTCACGTAGTTCCTTAATCTGGAGAAAATTGGATTCTAAAGTGTTGTTTATTCAACCATCAATTTTCTCCAAAAAATGTTTCCCCCACTCGGAGCGAAAAATTGTTTGTAGCTTGTCAACTAACGCTTTGGATCTACGTCAAAATTAATTCGTGGGACGATGTAAGAGATTTATAAAGTTACAATTGATGGAGATCCAGGTTCGATAGGTAACAAATTCGCCAGATGTAAGAAGTATTACTTTTGTGAGCGGTCATTTCCACTGGAAGACTACCGTAAAATGGGGTTACTTTGCACAGGTTTTGAAAGTTTTTTGTAGGTAACTGTTTTTTAACATCCTAAATTCCAACTATCTTTTGCTCCAATGAAACAATGTGTCCTTTGGCTATCAAATGTATAAGAAAGTCAAGTTTAAAGTGTCAAAGTAACCTCAAGTGTGGGGTTTCTTTGACACGGCATTGAAATGCAACTCACGCCAAAGATGAGGGTTAGTTCGACATCAATTTAATTTTTTTTTAAATGTTGGCCATGGAATTCAATGAAAAACAACGATCGTTTACAATCAAATTGTCATCGTTGTTGAGGAAACATGTTATATAAAAATATCAGGTACCTAGTGCCCTATTATAGGATTGTATGGCTATTTAATAAAATAATATCAAATAATATTAATAATAACGAAACAATAAAATATAGTTATTCAACAAAGAAACATAATTCTTTGTTTAATAGCTATTCTTTAACAAAAATATTATTATTTAACACATTATTTACCAAAAAATCATACTCTTTTGTTTAATAGCTACTATTTAATAAAATGATTATTATTTAACATATCATTCACCAAAAAAATCATAATTTTTTGCTAAACAGCTATTATTTAACAAAAATATTATTATTTAACCTATTATTTACCAAAAAAATCATGATTTTTGGTTTAATAGCTATTATTTAACGAAAATATTAGTCTTTGACATATTATTTACCAAAAAAACATAATTTTTTGTTAAAAGTTCGCCAACCTGGCTGGCAATCTTCCCAGTGTACGAGGATGTATTTTTACTTGATTATAGACGAAAGTCAGTTGTTAAAAATTCGACAACTCGAAATTGTTGGTTGCTGTTGTTTTTTCGTCGCTATTTCACGGACGGGGGCGTATTGCGTTTCTGATAAATCGAGGGCTATCATCGCGACAGTTGGACTGCTCGCGGTTTTAGCTCATACCGAGTCCCCGTCTATAAACTCGTGAGACCAAAAGCACCTGGACAAGAGCTACCTGCGGTGTTCTTCCGCTCGTATTCGGAGAGGATACATCGGCCCGGTCTCACTCCAGCACGCGCAGCGAACGAGAGAGAAAGAGATATTACAGGAGAGCAAACCAGGAGAGAAACGGAGAGTTTTGTGCTGTCCCATAAATTCTCCAGGCAACTAACAAATGTCTTTCTCAGAGTTTCACGGAGTGTTCGGCGCTGGTTTCGTGGCGTGTTGTCTCGTTTAATGAGAACACGCGTCGCGGATATTCAGCGATATACTTCTGTCTTTCTCTCACTCTATATCTGTCAACCCCCCTCCCCCTCCCCCGACACTCTTTCCTCATCCCGCCATGAAAAGTTAAACGTCTATTATTTCTATTGCGCAGCAATATTCAAATATTGCATTCTTGCTCGGCGATGAATTCTCAACGGAATTCTTCGCCTCGATCGAAGTGCAAACGTTTTGCGACTCGCTAGTATCCAACTTAAGGCCTTAGGCCACAGTAACGGCTATGAAATTATGTGCGAATTTAATAATTTTTTTTCGTACGAAAAAGTGATTCGCTCATAAAATTAATTACACATCTATTTAGTATGAATATCGAGCTGTTGAAATTTTTTTTTTCCGAAGTACAAAAGGGCCGACTACTCGAAACTTCTCGAAACAGCTTTTTTTTCAATTGACGTGACAAATAACTTCAACAATGTTCACTCGATTTACTTCAAATTTCAAAGTTATGTCCCTAATTGCAATTCGCAGAGAAGTACGTACGGAATTTCTGATTAATCGAAAACTTTTCATTTTATGAGCAGTTTATGAGCAGTTATAACGAAGTTTTTTTCTTAAAATTCATTTCTTAAGTTCAAATTCCTACAACTTTTGAATAAAACAATATTTTTTTATTCCGTACGTACTTCTCTAGGTATTCTAATGTAGATTGACGAGAATTTTTGTTTTTTGGTCTAGGTAAAAAAATTGTGGATTGTAAATGTCACGCCGCGGAGCGACTAAAAAAAGATAAAAGAAAATATTAGTAGTCAGCTATTTTGCAGATCGAAAAAAAAATGTCTAACAGCTTGATATTCATGCTAAATAGATGGGCGATTACTATAGTGAGTGAATCACTTTTCCATACGAAAAAAAATTGTTGAATTCGCACATGATTTTATATCCGTTACTGTGGCCTGAGGCCTTAAAACGCGTTTGCCGCGGATGCTTTACGCACCAATCGATTGGAAATTTACAGCTACTCAAGAATAATATTCGTGAGTAATTATTGGAGGGGGGAGGGGATCCCTTAAGAAGCCCGAGAATGAGTAATTTTCATGCATTTTTCTAAAGGTGATAAAATAATCGCATTATTTGAAAATTTTGACATAATATTATTAGGACTTTCAAGTGTAACAATTTTTTTTTCGTTTTTAAATAAATAAGATGGCGACGTTATAAGGTATTTCTTTAGGCGTCTTTTGGAAAACTGTTAATGTTTTCTCACAAAGTCATTGATCGATCTGGCTGAAATTTTGGGAGTTTTTTCACTATAACATTATTGGAAGGATATACCGGAAGTTTTACGGTTATCGCCTAAATGAATTACCTTTTTGGGGTCAAAATTGTCGAGAAAATGGCCAAAAATATGAAAATTTAATTACAAAGCCTACTTAATTTTTAATTTTATGCTTTCTTATATTTTTATAGGTATATCCTTCCAATAATATTATAGTGAGAAACCTCCCAAAACTTCACCCAGATCGATCAATAACTTTTTGAGCTATAGCATGAGCAGTTTTCCAAAAGACGCCTGAAGGAATACTTTGTAAGGCTGCCATTTTGAAAAAGAAAAAATGTTCACACTTGAAAGTTGCAATGAGATGATGTAAATATTTAGCAATAATGCGATTATTTTATCGTCTTTCCTTAATTTTGAACGAATCAACATAACAGTTCCAAAGAATACTTTTTTAATGAAGTATTTTAAAGCACGGTGAAAATACAACAATCGATATTTTCAAAAACTCCAAATATGTATAATCCCTCCAGTCCGATGTCAACATTTTATCCACTGCGTGCAACCTTGTTTTTATTTTGTTTTATACTTATTATTCCAACGACGTTCGAATTCAGATCCGTGCAAGTTTTTTTACCTCCTCTGCTATTAAGTTATTAATGGACTTTTCGTGTTTCCGGGGCAAGAGAAAGAGAGAGAGAGACATTCTGCTGGTCTCTCGTTTTGAAGCAGGAGGGAGATTTGAGTTTTCCGTGGTCGCCCAGTGCTGGTCCAGCACTGGAACCGAATGTATAGGGTCTCTCAAAATGACCTGAAATTTAAATTTGTTAATACAACGTTTTATTTATTTGAAAAGTAGGAATATTTCTATTTCAATATAAGTTATTAATATTTTAATATAATTCAAATATAATTTATATTTCATAATAGTCTAATACAACAATATATGTAATATATTAATTTAAATTCCCCTTTTAATATGACATGCATGTTATGTGTGGAACACAATATCCGATAAATCGCCGCCTCGTCCCTGCTTGCAAACGTCCACTCTGTTGAAAAAAAGAAATTCAATAACATTTTGGCATAATTGCGGACTAATTTTATTAATGGTGCGTCAAATTGCTTCGTCTGCACTAACTGCATTATTTTGCCCGCAGTGTGGCGGTTACGCCATCTTGTTGAAAGAATGTGTTCCAACTCCATGCCGTTTATGCCATTTATCGGATATTGTGTTCCACACGTAACCTCCATGTTTGTACCTAATATTCAATTTAAAACATTCGTAATTTTCAAATAAATAATACGTTTTATTAAGGGGTCTTCTCACTTAGACGCCAAAAAGGCTATTTTCATGAATTTTATGATAGGTTTATATTATAGATATTGATATACAAGTTGTTACACTTAATGAATACACTTTCGAAATACATTACAACATTTTTTTAAATTTTTTTTATATAAGCCAAAGAAACTTTAAACGCGTTTTTCCGAAACCAACGTTTTTCCATGGCTTGTTGATAAATTCTTCGAAACTGCTGAACCGATACTTATGACCTTTTAACTACATATTATTTATAACAAAATTTTGATATTTACTCTTGTGCCAAAAATGGTAAAAAAACAAGTTGATTGTTTTTTTTTCGAAAAATGTCCACCATTTTGTTATTTTTGCATGTATCAAAAAGTGTATGATATGCAATAACCACTAACATACTGAAACTAAAACCGTGTGATTTCTTTGTTTCGGCTGATCCATCTTCGAAATTTTGTCAAAAGAGCAGACCTACAATTTTTTCAGGACATTTTTTCAACTACCATTTTTTACCATTAACTATTTTTTTAACTACCATGAATACATTTAAAAGAAATGTATTTCGAAAGTGTATTTATTAAATGCAACAACTTTTATATCAAAATCTGTAATATTAACCTACCAAAAAGGCTTCTTAATAAATAAAAATGTCAGCTCATTTTGAGACGCCCTTTACACCAAAACAAACTCCTTCTCTTTGTCTGCCCCTCTCGATTTCTTGCTCGCTTTTTCCCCTCGGATCCAGGACCTCCGCGGGCGGCTACTATAGCCTCATAAATATGAAGAGAGAATAAAGCGATACCGAGGAGCATTGCGTTTTTCGTTCAACCCCTCGCCCACATAAATATCGTCGCTGTACGATTCAAGCCATTTTCCGCGGTTTTACATCGCACAGTCTTAAAAGTCGAAAACCCAAGGCTCCCATAGAAATTTACTCGTACACAGTTGCACATGCACCCGCGGATGCGCGTAACGTATTTCGCCGAAGAGTTGCATAAACCGCACGTACGTACCCACACGAGGGTCCCTGTAACATATTGTATTTTGCTGGCGAACGTTTCCGACTTTTTACAACCCAGCTGATGGTCAGGGGACATTCCGATAAAAATAAAAATGAAAATTCATCACAGTTATCAGAGAATTAATTCATTTTTTTGGTTGTATTTTAATACCTTTTTTGAGACCGCTGAATGTGTACTTTTTATATTAGTTTTTGATGTTCCGCAGCTGGCTGAACGAATGGAGAAGATTGAAAGAAGAGCTTTTTTCAATTTTCATCTAATGGGAGCTAATTAAACGGGGTCCGGTAATAATGAAAGGTTGGAAGGAGACGAGTCGGCAAATTGAATTGGCGAGATTTCCGATCGATTCGCTGCCACCACGTTCGAGTATCAATGAAAATGAATTTCGTCGACGGGTAAACTGAAGGCGGGACACCACTATGAAAAAATCGATTCTCTTTTATTTTTGTCAAAGTATACATATTCAAAAATATGTGATCGTGTTTTGAATGCTAATCGAATGTACGCTAATGAAAACGAACTGAAAATGCAAATGTCCTGCTATATACTGGAATTTCAGTTTAGTAAAAGTCCCACGGTTTTCGAAATTTTGGGCTTTGTGTTATTTTTTTAAAAATCATCTGCTTTTGGTTTTCGCATGCCATTTTTACAAATGATATGAATCGACAATGACAAAGCAACCTTTTTAGAGACATTGGCACGATATGCGTAGGAAATTTTTTTCACACCGCAGGCTTTCGAAGTCAGATGTTCGAATTGGTTTGTGTGAAAACTCTGCATACGATCTTTTTTCGTAAAGTTTTCTTATTATTTAACGTTAAAACGGAGACTTTTCTAGATTAAACAAACAACCAAGAGTATATATTTTTAAGCCAGGTCAAAAATAAATTATCATTTGTTGAAATGGCATGCGAAAAACCAAAAGCAGATGATTTTTATCCCGACAGTTTGGGAAAATCACCTGTTTCGGCCCGTCACAGTGGTGTCCTCCCTTACCGCCCTGGTGTCACCATTGGCGCTTGTTAATCGAAAACTTTTTATTTTATGAGCAGTTTAGGAGCAGTTATAACGAAATTTTTCACTGAAAATTCATTTCTTAAGTTCAAGTGCCTACAACTTTGGAATAAAACAATATTTTTTAAATTCCTTACATACTTCTCTAGGTACTTTAATGTAGATTGACGAGAATTTTTGTTTTTCGTTCTAGGTAAAAAATTGTGGATGCTAAATGTCACACCGCGGAGCGCCTAAAAAAAAGACAAAAGAAAATATTAGTAGTCGGCCATTTTGTACATCGAAAAAAATGTGTATTTTCTAATAGCTTAATATTCATACTAAATAGATGTGTAATTGATTTTATGAGTGACTTTTTCATATAAAATTTTTTTGTTAAATTGGCACATGATTTTATACCCCTTACTGTGGCCTAAGGCCTTAATCGCTAAATAGAGACGTCACACGAGCAGTCCAATGTTTTTAATCGGCTTCGACGGCAGTGTCTTCTTCCCGATGGAGGAGAACGGATGGTAGCGACCGGTTATCAATAATGAGAGGGCGTTTGGTATTTGTTTATTCAGGTAGCACTCAGCGGCGAGCCGCACTGACGCAAACATCGCAGTACGTTTTCTCTATTATTAACGATCTCGCAATTAGCCAAGCCTCCGGAGGTGCACAACACCCCGGGACCATCCATCCTTCGTACCCGCGAGAAGTTTTAATAATTCAATCATCGTCCGGGTCATAGGGCAAGACCGTACCCTCGTATCGCCCTTTCCAGTGAACTCCTTGCATTCATAATTTGTTGCTTTGTTATTACAATTTTTCCTCTACGATTTGGCGGACAAAACGATCGCAACTTATTTTGGACGAGAAGCCGACATCAACAAATGAACTTATCCGTGAAGGGATCTTCCAAAGCGGCGTTAAGGGGGTATCCCTCTCTGAAAACGTAAAAAAATCGTTTTTTTGCATATTGGTATAGTGTGAACTTTCGAGAATATTTTAAGACCAACCGGACCGTGAAATTTGAAAAATTGACGAAGTTACACCTATTTTACGATTAGTGGAACAGTGTGCGTCGGATTTACCGCGATCCGTCGATTTTGAACGCGATTATCTCGAAACTACATATCTTGACACGGCGGGATTAATATCTTGAGTAACTTTGACACCATTGACTTGAATTTACACAGCGTTCAAACAGTAGTCATTTTCGGTTCACGATCGCGTTTTCCAATTGGATGAACCATTTGTTAATAACAATGACTCCATCATGCTGTTTGTCAAGAGAAAAATGAGGTTTTCTTTGGAGAAGCTGTCATTTTTCGTATTTTTCGAAATTTCGAAAAGTGGACCGTGAACCCATAGCCAGTTGGATATATTTGAAGAAAACATTTTTTGTTTTCGTTTCAGATTACATTTGAGCCTGGTAGAAATCCCGCCGTTTCGGGCCTCGCCGCTGGAGGACTGCAACGCCAACTGCACCACCACGACCACTCTGAAAGATTCACTTCCGAAAAAATTACATTGCAACCTCAAACATGTGTACAACGTGCTGGAAAAAAAATAATTTATTCCAACCAAAGTGTTACTAGAAAAAAATGCATCATTCCCACCCTTCAAATTGGGCTTCCAGAGAGGAATACCCCGTTGAAAAGCATCCAATAATGAGTCTCCAAACCTACATCGAAATTTCTCTGCGTTCTTGCACTGCATACCGCCTTGTTTCATTTTACAACATTTTTCAGCTCCGACAAAATAAAAGAACGGGTACAAAGATCGAAACAGCTTGATAATTAATAAAAAGCATCCTCTGTTTATTCCCTCGTTTCCCGCGGACGATTTAGAGCGCGTGTCCCAAAAGGAACGAGATGGAGAGCCGAGGTGACGCGCCGAGGGCCGCAGGAACGCGAGACGGCCTCTCTCCCTTCTCGAAAAACCCGCGCGTTCGTTATAAATCCTCGTCATAACTCTACATTTGTGGTAATTTTAATTCCCTCTCGCAGGCTTTAGCGACGCGTTAATTCATAATTATTATTAACGAGCCCTAGAGAGTGGTCGGGACGAGGGTCCCTCCGTACCAAACAGTGCAACCCTTTGAGACAAGAAAGATGCGAACGAGAGAGAGAGAGAGAGAGAGAGAGAGAGAGAGAGAGAGAGAGAGAGAGAGAGAGAGAGAGAGAGAGAGAGAGAACACATGGATGCAAAAAAACGAAATTGGTTACCAAGGCTTCGTGGGTTCTGCATCTTTGCGCAAAAGCCCTCTCGTCCTACACGTTTCGTCTTTCAACTTGGCGAGATCTTTCACATGCATCATACAACAAAAAAATTGCCCGTCGCTCTTACTCTCGACTCCAATAAATCCCTACGCGAGCTTTGTGCACCTACGCTCGGAGTTTCGGGACAATTGACGATATGTTACCATTTGAATCCAATTTATATAGTAAATTATTCGTTATATATCGAATGTCCCCTCTAAAAGGGCTACATCTACCTAGACGGGTCAAAAAAATTCATTTTTCTAAAATATTCTTATTCGACAGTATCACCTTTTAGGTATATCTCTTGGAAATTGCATTGAAATATTCCTAAAATTCAATGAGCTGCATTTTCTAACCGTCGGCTGAGCGAAACACTGTTTTCAAAGTCGGTGGACGTGATATCTCGAGAACCACTTGATGGATTATTCTCAAATGTATAGGAGATGCTACGATGAATATTTAGAGGTCGTTGACGATCTCACTTTTTTAAATTCGATCTTCATTTTTTAATAGTTACGTGAAAAAGATGACTTTTTGAAAATAAAATTTGGATGCTCGAACTTAAATTCTCTGACACGTTGTTAAAAAAAATTATTTAAAAAATCGGCGATCGTCAACGACTCGTATTTATTACTACCTTGAATAACCCGTTTGGTTTTTAGATTTCGGGTGGATCGTTTAAGCTGGAGAGTGTCCACCGCCAAACGTCGCGAAAAAACTTTTATCATCTGCCAGCGACCATGTATTTGTTGTTCTGCTGTATATGTCGATATATCTTCTTTAAAGGCTCTCAATATGTGTACTGTAAAACTATACGACTATGGTCCAGATTTGTCAGGTTCCAAATTTATGTTTTTCTCACTAAAGTATGGATTTGTATATTTAATACCTTGCCATTTTATATTTACCTCGGATTTATATATTCGATAGTCGTAGTAATGTGATTTTGTTTGAAGAGGTAGCTGGACTACAGTTGAGACCTTGGACTATAATTGTGTAATTTTACGGTATGTTTATGTTAAAAAAAAATGCGTTTCTTTGTCACCAACCGTTTCCTCCGACAAATTCTGATTTTTTTTTAGGGAAACGGTTGGTATAATATAATATAATATATTATATCATAAGATAATGTAATAATATATTAGAAAAATAAAATAAAATAATATAATATTTAAAAAATATTATAATAGTATAATAGTTCCCTAGATACTTGATATTTTTCTGTAAAACGTTTCCTCAACAAAGATGACAATTTAATTGTGAAAAATCGTTGTTTTGATTTAAATCCATGCACAATACATGAAACATTATTTTTTTTAAATAAAAATGATGCCAAGGTAACGCCACAATCGAGGTTACTTTGGCACTTAAAAAAATATATATAAAAAATTGTGGGGGATTGGTGTTGCTTGACTTTCTTATAAATTTTACAGCCAAAGAACACATTGTTCTATCGGAGCAAAACAAGTTAGAATTTAGAATGTTAAAAAAAAGTGACCTACAAAAACTTCCAAAACCTGTTCAAAGTAATTCCATTTTACGGTTTGCGACAAAGATTTTACTGTATAAATTTGATTGAATCAAATGGTATCGTTAATTATCCTGAAACTCCTTGGCTACGAATCACTACCATTGCTCTTTTTGCCCTTCGAGTGATCGGAACGCAAAAAATGGACTGAAATAGTGCAAAGTAATATGGGAGGGAACGTGACTGAAAGTGATGCAGCAGCAAGAGTGACAACAACTCGTATGACTCGTGTATCAAATTATATTCGATTCTTGACTGCAGCCAAGAATATCTGAGACGCATTGTATCTGGCAGAGATGTGGTCTTCAGTGAAAAAAAATGATTCAACCCGTTTCATGCCTTCGGATGTGTGTGTGCGTGTGTGAATCATGGATGAGCAAGGCTCGATGGTGAATTTCTCGCGGCTGATTATCTTCGGTCCAACAATGGGGAACGCAAGGGGATCCTGTTTGTAAAATAATCCCCGGCATTGTCACCGATGTGGCAAGGCAGGTCCAAGTCGAGTTGCACCAGCACATGACGACAGCCGCGTTGAACGTGGCAGATGGAAGAGAGGAGGATGTATTTGGTGTCCATGTACAGAGGTAGGTGTGGATGCTTGGAGATGCTGAACGCAGTCGCCAGGCCTCGATGCATAATATTACTTAACCGACACCGGGGACCTTTGTGCACCCGTCAGCCCGTACCTTTCGAATCTTTCCTCCTTATGTACTCCCTCGTTCTGTCTTACGACCTCTCGTACTCTCGTGCACATCGCGGTTGACTGAAAAAGATGATGAACGACTGGATTCTGCGGTCAGGAAACTGCAATCTCATTTTTAAGTAAGGTAACGATACTTTTCGTTGATTTGAACGGGTTTTTGTTTCTAGACACATGTTGGAGGGGCTAGATAATTGTCTATGCAGAAATTCTCATAGGAATCCAATTGGAATCCCATCCCTGTGCCTACTTCTTGATAGGGATCCAATGCGATGACTCGTTCGATCCCTGTATTAAAACATCACGCTTGTACATTGCATTCTAATAGAGATCCCGAGTCGAAATGTTCGGCCTAAGTTGGAGGCCTCCAACTCCATTGCAGCCTATTTTAAGGCCTTTGCATTTGAGCTTTACTTGAGGCTACTTAATGCTAGTCCTGCTATGAGCCTCAAAGTATAACCCACATCAACTTTCGTAGGATAAGCAGTCCTCTAGGCAGGTAGGTCGATTTCACGTGTAGGCGAAACCATTTTTTCGAAATAAATCATTTCGGGAGCTCAGTGAATAACGAATTATAATAAAAAATAATCGGGGTAAAATTCTCAATTGAGTATTCCAATTTATTTTGGATTTGTGCAATATTTTATGCATTTGGTAGACGGGCTGTGATGCCTTGTATGCCATCAGGGTATATCTTTATATATATATTAGCGTGTATGTATGTGCGGATATACGTGTGGCACTTAAGAACAGTATATCGACATCCTACGTAGCGTCGAAAAATAATTATTTTGTTGCATTCCAACCATGCAAGCTTCAACACCAAGCGCGCTATCTACTTGGATCCCAATGTGGGCTCTCTACGCGCGCCGTTCCTATCAAATTTCTGCACGGTTGTTGTTCACTTCCTGACGTTCCTGGGTATGTCTCTCCAGGCTTTACAATCCAATCCCTTTCGCTTCCATTTCACACTTGCCAGTTGATTTTCTCCAGTTTCCAAGCAACCCCCAAACAGTATTGCTCGATCCATTCTAACGCCCTGCTCCATCGAATTCGCACGTAGGGTGCAAGGAACCTGTGGAAGAGCTGTATCGATACCTGTATTTGACCGACATCCAGTTGAGTTGCTATTGGACCCTCAACAGAACTGCCTGCCGTATGGTTGTTGCGCAAGCTAATGCGCAGCTAAGCGGTCACCCATCCAAGTGTCCGTTCACGTTAACGCTACTTGACACGGGATAACGCCGCACAGCGACCGCGTGGCCACTACTTTCGCTGGAGGGACTATACATCCTTTTTGCACCAGGCAAAAATGTTGGTTCCAGTCCAGCGACCGCCGAATTTGTGGTTCCGCTCCCTGAAGAGTAACAAATCCTGTACCAACTCGGCGATGCGATAAATAATTGCAACTTTCCCATGCCCCCGATCGCTGATTATTCTAAAATGTTGTGGTTCACCAAAAAAATCGTAGGCGTCCAACCAAACCCGCCGAGCTCGTACTTTTTATCCGCACGAAAGTCCGGGTCATCGTAATCACTCTTCGTTACGTTGAACAAAGACGTTTCCCGCAAGTCCGAAGTGAAATAACCGTGCCGCGAGATAATGAATTTTTCGCCGAATTTATTTGGCCTCCTGGCGGAGCTTCCACGCCCTTACTTATCCCCCAACGCAAGCGGAGGTGAGCTCCCCGGGTTACGAGCCTCACAGTGTCTACGATGCTTTTAACAGGAGTAAGGGTGGTAATGACGACAGAGGGAGAGACTCCACCACGAAATCGGCTGTGTACACGATTACGGGTGTACACGTTTACGCCCGTACGAATATATATTCGTGCAGCCACACGCTGGAATATTCCTGTGGGAGTATCGACATCGCGGTGGCGCCATAACTGCCAACTGTAATGGAATGCGTTAATATGAAATGTCGCGCGGGTGTCGGTGTTATACGGGGAGCCTGCCCTCGGTATTTTCCATCCACGGAACATCCGCCGCTTCCAAAGTGGAGCGCGACCCTTAACGGTGCCTTGTACAGTTATTTCCACGGACCAACGACGTCTCCAAAGACACTTACCGTGTACCTTTGGCAAGTGAACTACTATGGAAAAATATGGCGGTACACATTTCCCAGGATAGAAATAGATCGTTAAGCCGCCATATATTCGAATGCGGATGCCAGTTCCGCAAATGCCTCTTCATTAAGGATGTTGAGTCCCTATGAAACATGTTAATGTTAATTGTTCAATGAATAGCTTCTTAATCGTCATGAAATTTTTATACGACCTCCCGAATACTTCATGTAAAAACATACCAAATTTTCAGAATTCTATCATCATTACTTCAACCTCCTTAAGCGTTGAAATAAAAAATGATAAAAAAATTCTGAAAATTTGGTATGTTTTTGTATAAAGTATCCAAGAGGTCGTGTTAAAATTTCACGACGATTAGGAAGCTCGTTATTAAAAAATTAATATTTTATTAAGAACAATTTTCAAAAGAAATAAAAAAAAATTTATCAATAAACTTCGTTTTGTTTCCGTTGCTTTCAGTATATTGTAGATATTATAAAATTGAGAGGTCAAAAAAAAACTTATTGCAAAGTTACATCAGTTTTCATAAAACAACATTTAATTTGTGAATGTTAATTGTTCAATAACGAGCTTCCTAATTTTCGTGAAATTTTTACACGACCTCTGACATACTTCATACAAAAACATACCAAATTTTCAGATTTTTATCATCATTTGCGATTTGGGACTCAACATCCTTAAGGTAGTCCTATCGCTTCACACTAGTCATACTGATCATACTTGAGACCTGTACAATTTATATTTTTAACATATGCAAAAACAATGATTTGTAATAACCAAAATTTTCCATTTGTCAACTGTTTGATGAATGTTCACATTTAATTGGAAAAATGAAAAAAATAGCTATCCCAACGATTAGCGTACTATTTATAGGTTTGATATTTGGCAACATTGGTTCCATCTCCGTCTCTTTTTACTCATTCAGGCGAGTTTAGCCTCCATGCTTTTCAGCGTCGATCTGTCAAAACCATGTCAGGTGCGGGAAATGTAAAGCATTGTATTCGGGCCGCGACTGGTAAAAAGCGTGGAAAATTTGTGTCGGCGAAATGTGTCGGTTAAAAATGATATATGTGTGGAAATTCGAATGAGCGACATGAGGTTACGACTATCGTCGGATGTTGCCTTACTGTCACGTCTCTTTATCGTAGCAAGTGGTAATAAATCCAATACCGCAAGTTCAAATTGAACTTGATATTACATGAAAATTAGGTCAATAAGCGTATTTTTTTCTGAGAGCATTGGATTACTACAAGTGTTAAGTATGTAAGTCTGATTATTTTTAAAAATCTGACGGATTCTCACTATTGCATACACTTTTGTAGCGACCGGAAATTGGGTTCTTGTATGTCGTCTCGGGATTCCTTCACAAAAGTACGCAATTTTTATATTTCTTTTCGCTGTAATAAGGTCGATAACCGACCCTGAAATGTCACAGAGACGATTACTAATATATTTAGTGAAGCTCAAAGAAAAAATTACGAAAATCCTATGAATTAAAGCCTGGCGATAGGACTACCTTAATTGCCATTTGATAGCCTCCAATGCCAGCGCGAAACAACCGCCTTGTGTGACCCTGCCGCGGATAAACTTGGCCACCGAAGTGACAGCGGTGGTTTTGAACTACCTGTAATGGGGTTTTGCGGGTTCACAGGGGTTAGCAGCCAAAGCGTCTTTGGCGTTCGCGCGAAATGGACAGGCGTCATCGTGCCACTGGGAGGTACATTGGTCCTCGGTTAAACTAGCAGGGTAGTTTCTCCATGTTTGGTTACTGTCAATCTCGCGAGATTATCGTCAAATCACGCGACTACATATACGGGGCGCGACTATCAAGTATGGATGGATGGATGTGGCAAACGAGGGGTTTCAAACAGAAGGAGAGATCGCGTTGAATGCGGTAGTATATGACCAGCCTGGCGGTACAGCTTGGGCTCCCCTGCTCAACAAGGTTCACGATCGCCCTTCACTCCCAATGTCCGCAGGGCCAGAGCTGCTGAGTGGCTGCCAGCAGATTACTGCGGCATAATTACCCCCTGCGTAAGCACGGGTCTACCGTATAGTTCTCTATAGTACGCATATAATGCATTGCTCCTTCCGTTCATGTTTTCCGTGCAGTAAGAGGATGAGATTCGCGGTGTGTCCGTTTAAACTGCAATCGATGTTTCAAATTGCCCTGCGTAAGCCTGGCTCACCTGCGCACTCACAATCGTCATACCCACCGGTCAGCTCAAAGACCACGATTGATTATAATTCATAACTGGTGGGTATACCGCAAGTCACATTTGGACGAAATTAACAATTACCGCGGGGTAGAATTGTTGTCGGGAACTCTGGTAACCTACCGGAGGGAACTGTAGGTTTGAAGTTGGCGGCACTTGTAATCGTTTCTTTAAAACTTAGGTGAACTTGTGCTTTCTAGCTACTGAGGCCTGGGGGG